>SCHK01180010.1:123-18400 GCA_004124795.1 Poropuntius huangchuchieni | reverse complement strand
AATAATCCTTAACAGATTAAGGATCACTTTTTAATTTTAAAAAGTTATTTTATTTGTTTTATTCTAAGTTTGCCTCTGCTCAAACATTTTAGCTCCTGTTTCTCCTTTTTTGTGATTTACTTCGGAAACTGTCATTTTTGCAATAAATGGTATAGACAACTTTTATGCTATTTTTAGTACTGTTATTTTAGTGCTATTCTATTCTTTTGCAGTAATGATCCTTTCATCTTCTCCCTTTGGATCTACTTTCATAGGCCAGAAAGCAGTATCTGTATTCTGCATTTGTGTTTCAAGAAAACCTCGTCATATTTTGAACCATAATTAATTCAACTTGATCAGACTTGGATTGTATTGAATGTAATATAAGTGCAAAACTGGATTCTTAATAATCCAGAACAAGTCTCAGTGAGAACCAATGCACCTTGACACAAATAGGACATCACCATGTCATCAGCTTGAGCTTTCAACCCTCTGTATGTGTCCTCAAAGCGTCTTTAAAGATGAACTCCATTCAGTGAAGAGAAGCCAAATGATCATCTGCGTCTGAAGTGTAACTGACACGTCATCTTAATGCTCTGAGCACTTCACTGACTTCTTAATGATACCCCCTTCATGCTTTACTCATCTCCAGGGATACCACATAAATGCAAGCACAGCTTCCTCCATCCACAGATATCTCCCCCTGGACTCACTCTCGCTCAAGTATACTTGTTTTATCAGCAATAGCTTTCCATCTTAAAGGAAAGGTAAATGTTAATCCTTCCTCTCAATGTTGTGTATCATCTAATGTAATGTAAATGTTAGCACAATATATGCACAATGTACAGCATATTGGTTTTTTCTTCAATACGTTTGATAAATATGAACAGATACAGTATAGTATGTTAGTTAGTTATTTTTCATGCTATACATTGTCTATAAGATGAAAATAATTATGTATAAATAATTATAAGTCAGAATTGTAGTAGTAGTTGCACTACTATGTCACAAATATGGACTTAATTATTTGAAAATCTCACAATTACTTTAATTTTTTTTTACTCTGAGATGGAAACAGGCTTCCATATGTTTGGCTCAGAGCAAATAAAATCCGTAATTAAATCAATCACCTATGCCACATTTAAACCTATTCAAGCAAATGTACCCATCTGGATATTCTCATATGTTGATGACATGTTTGGAATATTAAAAATCACTAGCAAATATTCATATTGCATTATGTCATTCACTGTAGAGGGGTGCATAGGGGCAGTGAAAACCATAGTTGTTGCATTACATTAACAAAACCAATGAGTGACTCATATTCACCTGCATAAACCTTCAAAACTTTGAGAACCTCATTCAGTTGCACTCAAATTTCTAAATAAAACTGCCTATTGCTCATCCCTACTGCACTCAAAGCTAAGAATAGATATGATCACAGTCAGAGTTCAGAGCCAACAACTCTCTCAGCATTATCACATATGCTGTTGTTATGAAAGAGCAGTTCTAGTCTTTTATTATTTTACTTTGACAGAGAATAGTTGGCATTTTGATGTCCACATCATCAGCATTGTAAGTCATTTTCACCCATTTATGACTTCTCATTCCATTAGGACATTTGTTTGGTTGGTTGACTGATATTTGGATCGTTTCAAATTAACATCTGCTCTGTTCTTTGGACCTGGAGCGTTTATGATTCTTGCCAAGCTGGGGTGGAGAGGGCACAGGGCATTTTTGTCAGTGCTTTTATGCCAAACCTGTTTGAATACGCTCACAAGCTGCAAACAATTCTTGCCTGAGAGAAAGAGATGAGACGAGGGAGAGACAGACCAGTTTCTGAGCCCGGCAGTTTAAATGTGTGATGCGATGACCTGGCAGAGCAAGTAGGGCGAACAATAGACCGTCTATGTCAAATTACCCATCTCTCCTTTTTGCTTTTCAATGAGGCTGAGTGTGCAGGCCTGCTGGATGTCCCTCAAGCTAAGCAAAACCATTATTCATATTTATTCTTTTGCATCATTTTGTGATTTTAATGCCAGTGTTGCTGAGTTTTTAAGTCAACAGCAGGTCACAGTGGTGTAGAAGATATTGTCTTCTAGATAGAAAGGAGATTCGATTAGTTTCCCCAAAATTAAAATCCTCATGTTTTTTTTCCCAAATCTGTAGAACACAAAAGAAGATATTGTGACTAATGTTTCAATGTTTTTCCATTCATTTAAAGTCACTGAGGTTCAAAACAGCACTGATTTTTATTGGATTGACAGAGAACCAAACTGTGTGATAGAAGTTTCATATTTGGGTCAATTCACACTTGAAGTTTCCTGCTTACCTGAGACAAAGACCATAGTCATTTCAAACTTGGATTTGCTAAAATACCAAATGCTTTAATCGAAAGTCAGTGATTTCAATATGAACTTACAATCCTCCATTTTTATTTCTCCGAAGGAATCATAGGAGAAAACTTTTGAGACAGTGTTGAAACTCCTTTGACACCTGAGCTCTGAAAGAACAACCTCCAAGCAATGAAATCTTTGTCTGAGTAACTGTTCTCACGGTCTTGTCATTAAACTAGGAGTTATATTTCTTGGAGGGTGAGGTTAGGATCACTATTTGACCAGACAGTGAAGACATGCAACAATAAAACTTGATGCTGTTTAAGACAGGACTGGTATTTCACTACTCCGTCCCAGACCTGTCACTAACGCCTAGAGGGATTTTATTGAAAGTATTTTTAAACTTTGGTGTGAGCTGTAGAGATTTAATATAGTCAGACCATATTTCCATTTGTTACTTCAAAAAGAATCAAGTTGTCAGAGTGGTGCTTTGGTGCAGTGCAAGCAGTCTTAGTCTTAGTCTGCCACGTTATTAGAAAAGTGTACATGGCCCATTTATCTATATTTTCATGGCCACATAATAACAGGATTTTAGAGAGCTCTTCTATTGCACAACTGCAGGTACAATATGTGGTACATTAGTATATTATATATACATTGTGGTACATTTGTACATAAGCAACCAAGTATATACAGTATAGGTGCATTACCAACACTGTTGAACTATAAGAGCAAACACATAATGACAATAGGAATAATGTAACACTTTATCTAAATGGGATAAAAATGGAGTTTGAGCACTGGTGACCAAACACTGGTCACTCAACACGAATGTCTATTTTTGCACCAACAGTTGTTTTGTTTTTGGTTCTTGAGGATAGGCTATTTGTCTTTTTCAAGGGAATTACTCAGGTGTTCTTGTTTTCCTCCACATGCATTGACTCGATGAAGAGCCTTTGAGTCTGTGTACTTTGCTTTAAATCATGAAAGCCACCCACATTCAGAGCACTTGGTAGCATGAGCTCGTTCTACATCGGTGAACAAACCCACACGCTTACTTTACACGTGGGAGGCATTGTGAAGCAATTTGACTTCAATGCAAACAAACACCTTTTTGTGTAGCCAAGTTAAACACAGAAAATGGGGCAGAAAATTGGTTGGAGACTCAGCCGAGCTCTTCAGAAGTAATGCAGGAGTTGAACAATCCAAAACCAGAGAACCTGAAAAATCTTCAGGAGGACTTATTGCAAACGGACATATGAAAAGACTTCAAGACACCAAATGCTGCATCCATGATGTTTTAAATTTGGTGGTCACAACCTGAACAATGAAATTTGATTTCAGATTCAGGATACATGCAGGCAGTCTTTAAATATATCAAAGTGAATGATTGACATTGGTCTCACTATTGCATCATGGATCTGTTTTTCTCTTTAATCATAACGGCTGATCTTCTAATCATAATTAGAGTGTGGTTTAGAACCAACTTCAATCTGTAATATCCTTCTGAACTGAAACCTTTTCCTACAGAGGATGTACTATATACAATATGTGTTATGTAATGAGGTCTCTTGTATCAAAGCACAGCATCCTACTCAAAGGTTTCACTCTTCTATAAAACACATTTACTTCAATAGGCAATTGGTACCTTTCTCTTTAGTTTCCTTTAGTCTTTTAAAAGCAACCTGAATAAAACACTGAATAACATTGCAGTACTTTCACTCTAGACAATACTGATGCAATAAATGGATCCGGGGCAACACTTTCATGTGGACCGACTGAGAGTCCAGTCATTAATAACATGCTTTGATATCATCACATACTAAGACCCCTAGTGAAAGGCCAGACACCTATACCCTCTTATTAGTGGTCCAGTGAAGACAAACTAGGACACTAGCCCGTCTCTAAAAATAATTTACTTCCACCTTGCAAATGGAAAAGTTCACTGCTCATCATTTCAGCTTCCTGATCTCATTATTGAAAGAGCTTCACAGGGTGACACTGGCATGCTGGAATATGATATTGCTAATTCCCCGCTGTCAGACACGGTTTTAGACAAAAACAGTTTATAATAAATGCAAATGGCTCATAAAAGATTGTGCTGATGAAAGCAGCTAATGCGCACTAGTCTTAGAAGATTAGTGACTGCAGTTTGAATGTGATCGGAATCATTTTAAAAGAATGGAAATGTAATGGCATAATATATTTGATGCCTTTTGTGAGAAAATGGACTTTTAGAATTTTACTGATGGCTTTGTCTATTGTTTTCTTTTCTGAAATGTCTGTACAGTTTTTGTTAGAGTTTTAAAAAATAATACAGAACAGTTAGTTTGGGGTCCTGGCTTCTGATTGGTCAAAATCCATCAGTTATGTCACTGCACTGCACCCTGAAAAGGCCAGCTATTAACCTTAGTTTACATGAAACAGACTATATATTAGCTCCATAAGATATGTTTAGTAAAATGTCTGTTGTGTTTCAATATGTGAAAGTATTTTGAGGTCATACCGGTAAGAAACTGTGCAAAAAGTCTTTATTAATCAATCTACAAAAATGCAGATAAAGGCATATTTTTCCAATAGGCTTAAGTTGCTATATTCACAGCATAGCCCCTTATTGCCTAATGAATTCACTTTCATTCTTTTGTCTTAGATTATTTTTAGAGTTTCTTCTCTTGTGATACATCATAAATGCCCACAGCCACCTCTCTTAATCCTGTTATAAACCCACAAAATAAAACCAGAGCTGTTTTCCATCATTCAGACTTGTACCTCCTTTCTCGCCCATGGGTTTAGGATACGCATTTTAATTACAGAGCCGCAAAAGAAACCTGTATTGTTGTTTTGTACTTTTAAGTCATTGCTGCAGCGGATAAGGTGCACAATCAGCCCGAGGTTATCTAAAGTCGTCAAAAAGGCCAATGCAGTGGTTCAACCGGTAGAGTCTGGGGCTGGGTTATTGGTTTGTTTAAATAATGTCAGATTGGGGGAGTGCTTTGTATAATTGTTTGACAATCAGTTCGATAACGCTGGATGTGCTGAAATTAACCTCTTAACCTTTAAAGAAATAATTTATTCATCTGACATTGAATTCTCAGTCATTTTTAAATAATAAAATGAAAATGTTAAAGTGGTTTGTAATGAGTGTGAGTGTGAAAAGTGTTGTATTTCCTGTGCCCTCTCATTCCTTTGCGATAACAGCTTCTCTAATTGGTGCATTACTTACAGTAGCACTTTGAGTGTAACAGTAAATAACTCCCTTGTGATGACTATTAGCTCCGGTGCGGCTCCAGAGATGGATGACGGGTTTGTCTCATTAGCGAGGAGTCTGTGAATATTCCTTATGTCATTCCGTTTACCCTTTCATCTAACAGAGAGGAATGTCCTTTCAAATATGACTCCAAATGCATGTATTTGAGGTGATTATTCCCCTCCCTCTCCATCAAGGTGATTAGACAACATTTTTAATTGCCTGTTATTAAAGTGATAAATAGCTGATGCATCAACTAGCAATTCATTAATCTCTTGGAAATGTGCCATCAGTATTAAATGGTACTTTCTGGTGCGGCTCAGAGGGAATCCTGCTATCGGCATGTTTTGAATGCTATCTTGTGACATAGGATCAGATTTATTCAATTCTCTGCACTTTATAAGCAATCAATAAAGCGTATGAGGCCAGGGACAGCACATCTGAAATCCTTTATTGATTCCACATATATATTATATAAGCGATGAATGTTGCCCAAGAGAGATGAATTTCCCTTATAGCACCAATAAATCAGCTCATTGTTCAGCGATAGCTGTGTAAATGTTATGACCGTTCATAATGTCACAACAGCCTTTTTTTTTTAGTAAAGTCTTGCCAATACTTTGATTCTCACCAGCCAGATAAATGTGAAAATTCAAGCAAATGCAGTCTGTGACACAACCTTAAATCTCCCAGTAGAATTTTCATATTTATGAATTATGGTCGGATTTAAGGATTTACACTTTTTCACGAAAACTTGCCTGTGGTGTCTAAACAATTTGCATTCAAGGAACATCCATTATCTGAGGAAAAGCATATGGGTTGCTTATAGGGTCATCAGTTTTTTAGAATTCATATATGAAAATATCTAATACATAATTTAAATAAAATAATAAGAAACTGAGAGCACTTAAATAATGTAATTCCTCATATTTCTTCCTTCACAGTTAAGCTCTTTAAAGATTCCCGAAGGCTGTGATTTTTAGACATACAGTAGTAGGTGGAGAGGAAAGAAATTATTATTATTGAAAGTACTGTCATGTCTGAGTTGAATCTAAGCTGAAACGAAAGCTTAGAGATTAGTGATTTTTAGAAAGTTTATTGTTGTGCTGTGTAAACCTGACTTTCATGAATAAGTTTGCCCTGTATTGTTGAGACCTTTATTACAAAATGAATGACAGTGACTCACAATGCATTTGTGTTGTTTCCTTTGTGTCTTTTCTTTTTTTAATGGAGTTAAGTGGGTTACTGATTTAAGTTTGCTAGCATAATGCTTAAAAAAATTGCATTATAAAATAGTAGCACATCAGTGCATCGGTGATGCAGGCAGCTATTTACAAGAATTTTTTTTTATCTATCTTTGACATTACAAAATTAAGCTCAGGGTAAAAAGAGCATAATACATCAATCCATGAACATCCCTCTTGCTACAAAATGCAGAGACATGAAAATCATGTGGCATAAACATCAACATCTAGTTTGATCGATCATGCTGTAATTTAACAGCTAAACTTCTGGTGACTCATGACCACATGCCTATCTTTGTTACTGTTTGTTCTCCTGACAGCATATGATGTGCTACAGAGCAAACCCCTAATGAGGGGAAATGTACGGAATAAAAGAGTCGAGGGGAAAAGGCTTTATTATAACTGCAACAGAAATCAGATGCTTTGAAATTCAGCTGACATTAGAAATGTCTACTGTCTCTGTGCCACACGCTTTTAAACCTCTCACTGTGGGTAAAGAGCTCCAGGGATACACATATATACTTTAAAAAAAGCAATTAGCAGAATCATGTGAATGAAAACATCCATTTAGTGCTAATACATTAATTATTCCACAACAAATGCTGCAGTCTTCTTAGCCGGTAGGTTGCTCTCCACTACAGAAAGAAAATATTTTCCCTTGACATGACCTTATGACGAGAGCCCATGAGATGAGAGACACCAAATAAATGCAGTGATTGTTTCTGGTTCAGTGCTTCTAATAGTATCTGATAGCCACTGTTCATACAAAAGACTGCAGCTCTGATCCAGAACCTGATGAGCTGCCTGACTGTCTCTTGCCTGCAGTATATACTGTAGATGTCTAATCTCTTACCAGTTGGGGGTTTTGTGATAACGCTGAATGAACTGTTGGCGTCTGTTGCTGTTGGTCTGCACTATGTACACCACACATTGTGTCCAATAGTCAATTTTGAATTTAAGATTTTTATCGATTTCATTCAATACTGAAAAGTATCATTTATCACAGCTCTCCAAAATCTTGGATCATTTTGATGTAGCATTGCATTGTGGGATTGACTTGTCTGTGAACAATACATTCACTTTATATCTTTGAGAAAGCATTGTACAAGTGTCTTACAATATCTGACAATGATGTTCATTTTGGGGATCACTGATATTGTAAATATTATTGGCATGTTCGTGGTTGTAGCCCTCTTCTTTTCTTCTTCCTCTTTCTTAAATCAACAAAAGAATACTAATCATGACTGACTGAATGAGTGTCATCATTTGGCACAAAGCACATTTATGAGTGTGAAATGCCCTCCCTTTAGCTTGGTGGTGTATCCATTATCCGTCATCATGAGAATGACTTGCATCCAGATAGAAGATCTGTTTTACTGACAGAACGCTGACAAAACATTTAGTTGAAAACTACCTCAAAGAAATAGTGTTGAAAGTTTTTATCTGTGTGCAGATAACACAGTGACAGCGTACACTGTAAGTGTTTTGATATACAACCGCTTCACGAGAAACAAGTCTTTCTTAGTGTTTGCAGTCTGTGAAATGTCTCCTCCTCTATTGTTCAGTGTGGAGGTACTTGGATAGTTTATTGTAGACGATTATACGATTCCCTCGCTGCGTTTACTCCTCCACACCACTAGAGCAGTCATGAGTAGCGTCACCAGAATGGGCACCACGATAAAAGGTCCCAAGATCCGATTGGGTGGATCGTGAAGCAGCCGTCCCGACATTGAGCAGTCATGGAAGTAGTGCCTGTGCACCCGGATGAAGAATTCGTCCACCATTCGGTTGGGCCAGAAACAGTTCATCTTCAGAGCCACCAGGAACGTGCAGTTAGTCAGTTCTCCATAGGACCTTTAGGAGAGCAAACAGGAGAGCAATGTCAGTGGTTTGCATATGATGGTGTTATACATTTGTAAAGTTGAACTCCTGTTTTCAAAGGAGTCAGGATAACGAGAAAGTGGTTTAAATGTGAAGTGTGTGAATTTTTTTTTTTTTTTCTTTCTGGCCTGTAGGAGGTAGATGTGCAGAGCCAAGTATAGGAAAGCTGCTTGTAGGTTTATTTCTCAAAGTGTGGCACTTTTCAGAGTGGTTCAACATGCCAAGTTTTAACTTACCCCAACGGCCACTAGATGGGACAAACTGGGCTTTTTGTAACTGCAAAACTATTTATTATAAAGTTGTGCAATTAAAAATGTCTACATTATAAAACTGATCGAAGATCAGGTAAAAAATAAATAAATAAATAAATAAAATAAACACATCTAGTTGATGGGTATAATAAGATTGCTCCCTAGTGGCAAACCTTTGAACTTTTGAGATGCTTCAACAGCTATGAAGTGACAAAGTGACTTAGGCAGTTTGGCAACACTGGTTCAAATCAAAATAACACAAAGGTTTCAAAGGTTCACAAAGCAATGTTTTGAAACACTTATCACTGGCCATTACTGAGACAATATTATAATAAGCATGTTTTATTGGTAGCACTATTACAGTATATTATATTGCAGTACAAAAGACTTTCAAATAAAAATCATCTGGTTTATAATGTTTTATGGTTTTCTTTATCATTTGGTGCCACCAGTGATGCAGAATTTATACAATTCAATTATATGTGCTGAAATATAGGGAGAGCGGCGCACAACATAACTTTTTGACTTTCTCAGTTTGTGTAAATCCACATGGTGTTCAGAGTATCATTTTTTTTATCCACAGTCATTTTACACTTGTCAAATACAAATATGTCACTTTGTTTTATAATTAGTGTATACATTTTTCTTTATTTATCCTCAAAAAATGGAAGGGAAATGTGACAACATGCCCCATTGTAACATAAACATATGACAGCTTAAAATGTTATCTAATCCAATGAAAAAATATACAAAAACTAAAATATTTTGTCAAAATAAAATGATTAACTTCTTCAAATAAAATAATGCTGCTTTTAAGAATTAAAAATGTACTTTTACTATGGTTAAATAAATGTTCAGTGATATCTTTTTGGCACACTTTTTTTCTCTAAATAGTGTTGATATGGCAACTAGTAAATACCCTAAATTTTGTTATGCTAGCATGTGTGTAAATATTCAAACCATGTGTGTTACAACTAACACTAATGCATACTTTGTGCTCCGCGCTCCCCTAAAAGCACAATGAAATAAGCATGTCAATACCTGTAAGATTTTAAGACTGTACTTTGGAAACCAGGAAAAAACTAAACAAAGCATCGTATAGTGGAGTTCACACGTGTTAAATATTTGCTTAGGTTCACTTGACTCTCTCTTGCGCTGTCCCTAATCATCCATAAAATGCACGTCTGCATATTTGCGTAAGAGCGTGCTTGATAACTGCCTTTATTAAGCTGAAATAATTCTCTCGGTGACCATTAAGGAGCCCTGCTGGAATGAGATCGCCCCAATAATGATGATGATGATGGTGATGAAGATGATGTCCTCTCCAGTGAAGGAGCTCAAGGGGAGACTGTTGTTCAGATGAGCTCTTAATAGGCCCCTGTGTGAGTGTTAGAACCCATTCCCCCTCCCATGGGCCATCTATTTATAAGCCCAGTCAGCCTAGCGTGGGATGCCTGGCATAACCAGCGCAGACTTTTAATCAAGAGTTTTCTTCCGGGCCTGTTTTGGGGGCTGGAGCAGACCGCACGCCCCCTCCTCTCACATTTCACCCCGGGGGGTAAAGATGGCTCTCAGGATGGCAGCTCAAACACTCAGGCAGAGCAAAAAGCACGTCTCATCTTCCCAAAGAGGCATGTGTGACACATACGAGTGTCTAGGTCACCCCTGTGTGCACAGCCGGGCTGTAGAGGCTAAGGGTGCTTGGTAAAGGAAATGGGAATGATTTAAAGAAGCCAGCGGTGAATGACTGGAACTACTGAAAATTCGAGAGAGGGGTTTAAAGGATTGACTTGAAAACTGAAATTTAAACACTGAGCTGCACTATGCATTTATATTTCTTATTGCCCATGTACAGCACTTTCATACTGATGATAATGATCATATATAATTGTGTGTGTATTATAAATATTATATGATATATCTTTTTTTTAATGTTTGTATCGGTGTGTCTGGGTACCGTTCGTAGAGACAGTTGTGGTGCAATTCATTAATGGTGGTGGGAGTGAGTCCATTTTTCTGGAAATAAAGTTCAGGAGAAGTTCCAGGTTGTGTTAAACCCAGTCTGTTAATGGACTGACCCTGAGCTCACACCCCTGACCGGCTCTGTCTGCCTGTGTATTTATAGCATTCACAATAAAGATTAAAATAGACAAAGAACCATCCAACTGTATCTCCACAATGGACAGTTAAATAGTATGCTAATAATGGAAAGTAGCACGGTATTTATTTGCCTCATTTTATTTGTATCGGTGTTTGATACGCTTTATTATTACTGCTCATACTTTAGATTAGACAAAACTCTAAACATATTCAACTTTGCCACATTTCACTGTTATTGGTACCATCTACTGCAATTTTGGTATTGAGACAGATAAAGCGCAACACATACAGAAATATAAGAATACACAGGCATTTTTAATATATGTGTCCTCATTTGAAGCCACACGGGAGCACATTTGTAAAGGGCAAAATATGGAGCCATACAAACGGCATAAATGGCAAAATCCCATAGTGACATTTCATAAGGCCATTAAAGAGGTCGCCACCATGAACATGAGCAAATCTGAAGTCTAATAATATCATATCCTCTCCAGGCGGATTGCAGTGTATGTTATAAAGATGTGCACATAAGGTTGTGGCATCTATCTCTACATCAGTCATCGCATTTTCTTTACTCTGTAATTGCCTTAAACACTTTTGTAACCCTATAATAAATTAATGTCATTTCAAAGCCATTTCGGTCGCAAGAGCAGCTGCCTAATTCATTAAGAGCACATCAAACCAGGATGAGATGTGCTCAACTCGTGGAAAATGAGCTTTTGGTTTCTGCTCTGCTGAGGAAACAAACGAGCATTTCATCAAGTTTCTGTGTTTATATATCTAAATGCACAAAGTGATGAAGAAGAGATGTCAAACGTATCATCACCAGCTTGAACAGAAACAGCTGTGGCAATATTCAGCCTGTAGCATCAGTTTGAGAGGAAGTAATTTAGTGAACGAGTTAAATTTGGATGTTTAATCATAAGGAGCCCTGGGAGCTCCGTTTTTGCCCTGTCAAAACCTATTATCATGCAATTAGCAAGTGAATATAGATAAGATGAAGCAGTTCTGGTTAAAATGCACTCGCTGCAGATGTGAGACAACACATGATGGCTTTGTACTGAGGCCATCAATTACTCTCATGTCGCTCCAAACCCGAGTGACTTTCTTGTGTGGAATACAAAAGATGCTGAGGCAGAATAGAGTCTTGAATTTAGGTCTGGTCCCTCACACAATCTATCTTCAAAAGACCACTTTTTGTATAATTAGGCAAAATTACAACTTGAATGACTTTAATAAAACTATTAGGGGCAAAATTGTTAGCTGTGGGGGAACTGCATCACAAGAGGGACAGTCACACATTCTGTACACATGAATATAAGCCATTTTCACAAATTAAATATTTAAATGTTTATTTATTAATTTTTTAATGGATTTTGTAGCTTAAGGAACCGAATACAAGAACACAGTTGGTCACAAATGGTAAAAAGTTTATCTATTGGCAAGAAAGCTTTTCTTTCATATTTATTCTCATATTTAGTTCAATTATTTACATTATGATTTTTTTTTTTTACATTTAATTAAGGGGGAAGTCTTTGGCAGCACTATAATGATCAAATGAGAAATAAAATGCTCAAATGTCTGTTCTTGAGAAAACGTCTTGTTTTTGTTTTGCACATAGAACTTGGTAACACTATTTTACCGTGTCCTTGTTACGCACGTTACATAATAGTTACATAGTAATAACAGTATATTATGCATAATTATATGCAACTAACCCTATAGTAGGTACATACTGTTAATATTACACAGTTCCTAAATATATAATACTCTGTAACTATACCTTAAAATAAGTGTAACCATACAGAGTTTAATATAAAACTCAGGAAGTCTTTGAGTCTATAATGGGTGACTGCTGGTGCTTTTCTTCTTGACCATGTGGTGAGAAAGTCTCTCTGGAGCTTTCAGTCTTGTAAGACAGCAGATTGAATTTCAAAACGGTTTAACGCCACTAAATATAACTAGTCAGGGACAAACATCAACACACAGAGACCATGACTACGACACACTGTCACTGCTCAGGCTGTGGGATTTGGGGGTTTCCTGCCACTATAACCAATCACAGAACAGAGATCACAGCAGTGGTTTCATGTTGGTGTTTCATGATCAATCATTGCTTTCGGTAACAGCCTCTTTGTTACCTCATGCTCAAATAATAAACTGCACAAATAATGCAGTCTTAGTAGTTTTGTCTAGTAAACAATTTTCTCTTTATATATATATTTAATGAAATAAATTAGGTTAATGTAGTTACTATTTAAAAATGCCAATGGGGAAAAAAAATAAACTTGGAGGGAGAACGAGTAATTTTTTAAATTATAGATGTATTTATTTACACTAACCACATTTTAGTAGCTTTAGATAGTCCACTCCAAAATGAAAATTCTGTCATCATTTATTTACACTCATGTCGTTCCAAACAAAAAAAGTCTGGAACATATTTTTGAAGAATGTTGCAAACCAAACATTTTCTGTTCCCATTGACTTCCACTGTATTGACAAATAATTCAATGGAAGTAAATGGGGAAACAGAACAGTTTGGTTACCAACATTTTCCCAAAATATCTTCTTGTATTCTGTAGAAGAACAAATATATACAGGTTTGGACATGAGTGTGAGTAAATAACAACAGAATTTTCATTTTGTTTAAACTAGTCCTTATATCTACTTTACATCATTTTGTTTAAAGTGAATCAATCTTGTTATAAGGATCTTTACATATTTGTACCAGAAAGCAATCTGAATCTCATATATATTATTATTATAAATTTTTTTCCCTATAGAAACAGCAGATACTTGCAGAACATCCTTTAAAACATGTCGAGCATGTGTATCTACTGCAGTTACGAAAGCTGTTGATCTCTGTCCCCTGGATACTAAAGGGGATGTGAATTGTTGAAACATACTATAAGGTGTCACCCTCTCGTTGGCTCTTTTTCTCTCTCTCTTAAAGTCATTAAGTGTCATCAAGGCTGACAGGGGGGTTAAATGCTTTCAAGTGTGGTCACATTCCACAGAGCTACTGGAAACTATCCCACAAGCACCTGGACTATTATGTGAATTGTGCATGCTCGGGGAACAGATGGACCTCTGGATCAGAACCTAAAGCCTGCGACTGCATGGAGAGCAGCAGCAGGAATCTGGCTTCAAAACAAGTTAAGCTTTATCGACAGTATGGAGCATTCTGGAGGGTTTAAATGAAGGTTTGCTGGAATTTCACAGTGGGATAGTGAGACCTGAATTTTCAGTTCCCAAGAAGGTACCAAAAAATATTTTATACAGTTGGGTAACACGTTTTTGTGTTAAATCTCAGTGAAGCTATATTGCGGTACTTCCATGTACTGTAAAAATCCAAACATTGTAGGAAGTTTTATGTTTCTCCGTATCACTGCATTCAGTTCCTACTTTTTAACTCCAGGACAGTTTGTGAACCAGCAATTCTACATTTCAACTGCTGTCACCAAAACAGTCACTCTGCTTTCTCTTCTCGCCTTTAGTTTCTTTCTCACTTTTCAAGTGATCATATGAGCTGCCCGTCCTCATCAGGGACAGGGCAACAGGTCACAGAGGGTCCAAAGAGTCAGAATTGCTCAAACACCAGATGGTGTACACGGAAATGATGGGTACAATGAGTGAGGACGCCTGAGCATGAGTTACAGGACCTCAGACGTATTACTGGCTTCAAGAGGATAACGTTCGTCATGGAATAGATTGCAGGAGAGGCCAAGGGGGAAAAGCCCAAATATTTTCTGGCCTGAAAACATGACCCTTCTATGTAATAGCTTTATCCACTATAAGTTTCTGGAAGCATTCCTGTTCCTTTTTAATTAGGCTTTTTATTTGTTCAATTAAACTCTATAACGCTATAACATAATTCAGTTCAAATATCAACAAAGAACATTTATTAGCAGACTATAATTACACTTTTTGAACACATTAATATAGTTTGACATTTGGTGGCTCATTTCGAGTGTAACCCCTGAGTTTCATAAATCCAGATAACTCACATCAAAACCTCATAAAATGGCAATGAAGTATGAAGCCTAAATTAAATCTGATTACATACAGCAGGCAAATTTGAAAGATTCAGACCAGACACTTGCTGGTCACCATTTAGTTTCAATTCATTTCTAAATACCTTTCAGCTGTTCAGGAAAACATGAACTGTCATGTAACCATTAGCAGATTATTCAAGCCCTAAAACAAAAAGTAATTCCTTTCTTTGCTAACTAGATAATGGCACCAACAAAGATCACTAAGGTTTTCATTTAGCTACTTGTTTTCTGTATTTAGAAATGAAGATACAAATATATTGCGGTCATAATTCCCAAATCTCATTTGTACATGTGCATATTTAAACTTAAAGCATCAAGACAAGTCTTTAATGTACTTTATGTCTTTTCAGATGTACTTACTGTACATTGTATGGGAACAAAAAAATCTGCAAAATATCTGTTGTGTGCCACGGAAGAAGGAAAATTAGGTTTGGAACAAAATGAGGGTATGAATTCTATTTTTTTTAGTTAACTATTCTATTAAAATCATGTCCTGCAATAACCTTAAACCACAACAAGATCTCCAGGTAAAGTCTCCACTTTCAATTTAATGTTCAGACTTTCTTAAACCTGCTGGGATCAGTTTTGTGCTTGTTAAATCTGTAGCAAAACACTTCATGGTGAGGTTTTAACAGCTGTTCTTTAATCAGATTTTTTCAGAGGATTGGAAATTGTTTTAGACAAACACCTGCCTATAATGGCAGCTCTGCCATGTTAATTTATATATATTTTACAAGTATTTTTCGCCTCCAGGCTGTGCTTTAAGAGGAGCTTAATGAGCATACCAGCACTCACAGGAATGACCCCTGGAAGGGCAAAAGGGTTAGTCTGTAGATTGCCGGTTCCCTCCGAAGCAGTTTAATGCTCCATTGCCCGGGTGAGACAATTTGCTGAAGTGCAAGAGTGCTGGCCTCTTCTGATCGTTTGTATACAACCTTAATTACCCGCAGTCGACTGCCCTCAGTGCTCGATAAGTCTTACCTCACCACTTCTGAGCTCACTGGAGGCCACATGCTGTTCTACTGTGTTGCTCAGACCTCATCTCAGACCTGTGGCTGTCTCTAGACGGTGCTTTGTGCATAATTGAGCAATGGAGCTGGATGACCTCACGGAGGGAGCCGAGGGGCCATACATACTTTAATGAGTGCTGTTTCATAGGTGCGCGGGGCACTTGAACCTGCTTCTAGATCTGAGGATACCATGAGATCCCTAGACCTAGGAAATCCCAAGCAAAACCGCTTCTCCTTGAAGGCTGACAAATTGAGCCTGGAGTCTAACTTGATTGTTAAAAAAATATTGCTTTGAATAACGGAAGCAATATTGTTCACTTTCTGTCATAACAGATTTATGGCATGGATTTTTCTATTGATTTAAAGCAGTGTGGCATCAATCATTATTGATGTACTCTATATATTAAACAAAGCCAGCTAACTCACTTCTGTGCTTGTTATTGAGGTTTTATCGCATCCTGATCCTTTAGAAATGAAGATAGAAAAAAAAAAACATTGTTAGCCATGATGTTAAGGCTTTGATTTTGTTTGGTGGGCTGCAACACTTCTGATGTAAAAAAGCATAAAATAAAATACCAGAGATCAAGGTCATCACTGTTTATTACTACCAACCATTATACACAGTTAGCACAATCTATGACTCACAGTCTAAAGGGAATCGGCTTTTAATATAGTTGACATATTCAGTCAAGCAGGCGATATGAATAATCATTTTGTGTCATAAATGATGGCTCAGTTTAACAACACCCGCAGGAATCAATCGTCCTCCTGAACACAATTCTTTTTGTTTGCAACCTTAGGGCAACATTCTGAGATTTTAATGTGACTAACAATAAATGCACCAGCAATTTTGTTAATGAGGACCATTTTGCTCAGATAATCATTCCAGCTGAGTAAAGCAAAAATCTGGGTTACAGTGAAAAGCTTAAAATTGGAAGTGAATGTAAAGATAAAATATTTAATAGCAAAACAATGTGTTAACATGATTTTTGTGTGAAAATGGTTTAGAATCTTCTCTGTTTGAATCTGCATCTAATTTTACAACTACGTCGCAATGACAATGAATGCTTTAAACACTAAAATAATAAACACATTTTAACAAAATAATTGCTTTTATGAAATCATTAAGTTTCAAAGTTCTTGTGCTTTTAAATTCTTCAGTAATTGGCCCCCACAATTACTGAAGTGATTAAATGATGTGATTTACATAACTTTATCTCTTTCTATTAAAGAGAGACGTTATAATGGAAGTGAATGCTAAAGTCTCACTTTAATAGAAAGACAAAAAGTGTCGTTTTATGTCGTTCCAAACCTGTATGACTTTCTTATTTGAAGCACAAAAGATATTTGGAAGAATGCTAGTCACCAAAAAGTTTTGATTACCATTGACTTCCATTGTATGGACAAAAAATATTACATACAGAATAACTTTTATGTTTTATAGAAGAAACTGGAACAATATGAGGGCTGGTAAAGGATGGAAATGGCATAGAAATGTTTTCAATTATGGGTGAACTATCACTTTAAGCACCGTAAAACACAGTCAGCATTTTGCACTTTGGCACGAGCTACAATAGAAACGAGTTGGGCCGCATGGGACAAAAAGTGCCTGGAGTGTTGATGACAGGGACTGGCAGACCTTGCTGGCCCTGATCCGACAGCTTAGACATCCAGTGTCACTTTTCTCGACTGTATCTTTCTCGAATGTTGCACTGGAGCGCAACAGCTTCAGTCTAACGTCAGAGTGGGAGAGTTTTTAGGGTCAGTTGTCAAGGACACAAAAGTAAAGACAAGACAGTTCTTCTTGTTAACCTGGAAATGTGAAAGTTCTTCCATATCATATGTTTTCTGGGGCACCGCAAATAACCTCCTCCATTATGTCACAGAGACAGCTGGGCATATTGAGGCATTCCCAGGAACGGTGTACGCCTGGAGCTGTGCCACATGGCACACTAAATCCCTCTGAAGTATGTGATAATATGGGAACCCCTGTCATCTCTCTTACTGAGAAAACTCTGCTCTTCACTGACCTTGTCATGAAGTGTTCAAATAAACACGCAGTTGTGTCAGCTGCAAGGTAGGATTGCACTGAACAAAAGTTGTTGAATGAGTAGTGAACCAACCAGTGTGTGATGTGAAATGTGTAGGGGAAGTGAAAACTGTAATATTGTGAA
>SCHK01180004.1:295-10526 GCA_004124795.1 Poropuntius huangchuchieni | reverse complement strand
TATACCTAGCATTATATGACTGACAGACTAAAACAGTTTGAATTAAAAATCTCGAAAATGGATCTAATGAAGAAAAAAACACCTACATCTTGGATGCCCTTGGGGTAAGCTGATAAAAACCAAATTTTCATTTTAAAGTGAACTATCCCTTTAACATGGTCTTCATTATTTATACATTATGTATAGATTTTAATTATGAACTTTTATATAGATGTTCTTATTAGTGCTCTACAAAGTCTGAAAAAATAGTAGTTAATAGTGAACTGCCTGCTATTACTGTGTTATTACTAATTTGTTAATAAGAGTTTCTGTTAGTTAACAATAGTTACTAAAATGTTAACATTCGGTTACTCATTTGTTAGTTATTCATTAATGACGGAACGAGATTCTAAAGTGTTACCCATAATTCTTTTTAGCAACAGTACATATTATCTAGCTTGTTTTATCGTATTAGCAGTATGTTAGAACTCTACTCTCTGTTGGCTAGCAAAAGCTAGCAAAACATACACCTCTTTGACCTACACTGATGCTAGAGAACAGTTGAATTTGTTTGATAGTGGATAGCAGAGTGTTCCTTTGTGTTAGTTTAGCCTCAGGTCTGCAGTATCCTGAGAAATATATTTTATCTGATTTAACCAGGCTCCCCAAAATGAGAAGGAAAAAAAAACTCTTATATAGCACATTTTCCCAGTGGATGGTGAAGTGGCTAAGACCTTATATCAATGCTCCAACAAACCAAACAAGCTCGGGGAGTCCAACTAGATCATTTATAGCATTAGACATTGATCATCTCTCAATACTGCAGTCTAATCTCTTTCCAAGACTGATGAGTAAATTTAGCCTGGTTTGCTACGCTAAGTGCTTGCTTGAGTAATTGACATCAATACATAGATCGAGGGTTTATCCCAGTGATTTTGAGCTTGTGTTTCTAGTCCAGGCTATGCAGAGTTAATCCATATAGATTATGTGGATTTCTTGTGTCAGGAATTAAAGCATATCATTAATGAATTTATTTTTCACACATTTTCACATTCACAGTTATGTTCAGACACATTAATTGTGTTATTAACTGTGTTGTGGTTCTTTGTTTTCCTTTTATGTTCTGTTTAGTTTCAGACAAGCAAGCTGTGGTTATAATTCACAAGCCTGAAAAATGAATAAATATTCTAAGCTAAGGTCATTGAATGCTTCAAGACACACAGGCACTACTGAATGACTGAATGAGGGGGAACTATCAATAAATCTCCCATGATAACCCTCAGGACTGTACGTGACGGCTGTTTACATATATGGCCTGCACACTGACAGTTCTCTCAAAATAATGAAGTCATTTAAAGCCCCATTTGACTCACTGTATTGATACATCTGCTGAAAGGGTTTGTGCCCATCTAAATAATTAGATGTGAGAATGCCAGAGGAACATTCATGGAGGTTCATTTATCCATGAATGCTGTTCGTTCAGTGAAATACTCTTTCACTGCTCTAGAGGAGTATTCTACAGCAATTTGTCAGTTTCAAGTGAAGAACTGACTCAAACCTCTGTTATCTTAGTCACAAGGGGTAAAATCATATGTAGGCATTCTGGCCAACACACCAGAGCAAATCACTGGAGATTTTTCCAATTGAGGTCTAAAAATAGTCTTTTAAGCCCTACCTTAGACATCCTTTGATGGTGATGTTGTTGTTAAGTACCGTGAGTGGCAGCTGTCCATATTCATTGAGCTTCATTCTCGCACTTGTTTACGTCATCCTTTCTACAGCGCTTTGTCATTATAATTCAATCACTGCAACATTATAATTTCAATGGATGCATTTTGTTATTAAACAGTGAATATGAATTAGCCTTTTCTTGTTGACAATCAATGGGCATTGTTAAATGCACCCTTAAAGGAACAGTTCACCAAAATGAACATTTGCTTAATATTTATTCTATATCAGGCCATCCAAGATTAGTTTGTTTCTTCATCGGGACAGAGAAATTTACTTGCTCACCTATTAATACCAATTTATGACACCAAGCAGGGCTGTAGAGTGCGATACATGTTCTAATACAAATCAGTCTGTGCAAAAATTTACCACAGCAGCAACCATGCTACATACTTATGCGATGTGTGTGTGAACCTGTTTAGAAACCTGTTGTCAAATTAAGAGAACATTTAATTACGTTTCTAGTCCAGATTCACTTAATTACATCAGTCGAGAGATTGAAATAACTTCTTTTTGTGATCTGATGCGGTTTCATATCAGAGAATAAGGCACATATTATGCTATTTTATAGTACTCTATACAGTGATAGAAGGCTATGTAAATTAACATTCCATTATAAATATACTTTCTTCTTATAAAAATACCTGAGATGGCTTGACACAGATAAACCATATATTGTCATAATTGTAAATAACTTAAATTTACAATTAAAAACTGTAGTCTGGGAATTCTGGGAACGGTATTTTACAGTAAAATTGTCTGAAATGTCTATTACAGTTTTTTACAGTATATATTAAGGTTAACCATTTAACAGGTTTTTACTGTAGCATTTTCACAGCTTTTTTACCATTAAAATCACATTTTTTACAGTGTATGTTTATTGTATTGATGTTTGGATTGCCTTTGTCTATATAAGATATTTCCTAGAAAGGCATAAGAGTCTCACTTTCTGCGCAAGGGCGTACTCTGGGGACGAGTATGAATGAAACGGACAATACATTTCTGGCAAACAAACCTTTTCCCTATCTGGTTTGCTAGCTTCAGGGTTGGCCGGATTTTCCTCACAATGTCTTGAAAATAGCTTTGTAAGTATTTGTGACTAAATCAATTTCTTCTCCTCTGTCAGCCATTGTTGGTTAAAAAAAAGCAATTAAATCTACAGGAATATATTTTTTTAGCTTGTGCAGTTCGCTACAGATGCAGTTTGCAAGCTCTGAGTAGTCCAGTTATCCAATCAAAGGACACGAAAATGCTGACGTTATCATTTATTTATTTTAAGCTACAGGTGCCCACACTGTTCATTCTGAAGACTGTTGATTATTATTATTATTAAGTATATAAACATACACTACTGGAAGCAGGGCAACCAAGAGAAAAACTGTGAAAAGAATGAAACAGACTACTGGGAATAATTTAATACACATTAAAAATATGAAAATTAAATAAAAACTTTAAAAATATATTAAAATGTAAGTCAGTTATTCTGATGGTGTTTAGACAAGTAGAGAAGGCCTTGCTGGCCCAGAACGAGAATTCAAGCAACTGATAGAAACATCACAATGATGCACAAGTAGGCCTAATTGTTATGACTCCAGTCCACTTCAGTGTTGAATGAATAATTATGGGATGTTATTAATTTTAAACCATCACTTCCGATCAAAATATGAGTCAATAATCCAATGCTAACCTGTAACGAGATCCTCTTCACACATCAATGAAAATTCTGTAAAACTGTTTCCTTTTGTGAAACAAAAATTAATCTTTTTTTTTTCTGGGAGATTTTTTTTAATCTTCAGTATTTGTGTTATTTGCCAAATAATCATTATGGCAGTTTTGTGTCTCATCCCAGATGAGTGCACCATGAGACCTTCTCGTGGTTGATAAACAGAATAAGGCAACACACTGTTGATGGGGAATGAGGAGAGATAGTGATTTACAATGGCCTTGGCATATTTAGATAACAAAATCATTCTGTCTCTCACATTTCAAGCTTATTTCACTAAAGATAACACAAGAGAAGCTGACTGTGTAATCTGGTAATTTAAGAAAACTTAATTTAAATAAAAATTATAATGACATTTTCAACATTTTTATTGTTTAGATAAAAAACAAACGAACAAAAAAAAACACACAAGGTGGTTAGTGAGGCTGGCAAAGCTGTGATGATCCTTTTTTATGCTTTTATAGTGTATTTAGCTACATCTGGCTTTTTCAGATGTACATCTGGCTTTTTCAAAGGCTGTACATTTCAGAAAAATATATGTACAGTATGTATGTATATTTGTATGTATGTAAATATGTATTAGACTGAATAAATATTGAACTGAAACTATCAGACAGCACAATTTCTCACATATTCTGAAGTTTCATTTTCCACCCATTTCACAGCATCACAAAAAATTAACCTGTTTGCAGAGGAATAAGCAGTTTAAATTTAAGGTTTTAATCTCAATATTTAGTCTTTTCCTTTTTCTTCAGAAAGCATATTCTCTAGTGGAGAACAAAAGTAATAAGAAATTGCGATAGACATATGTTCAATCAAAACGCGACCCTCTTCAATTTCCACATTCACAAAGCTGTTAGCCAGCTATTTACACTGATAGACAGAGGTTAATTTGAAAGAGAGGAACATTGACTATTTGCCAAAAATAAGAGGGAGCGCCTATTAGTATTCACATGATAAAGTGCAAACATTGAGAGGATCGTACCTGGTGAAAAATGTTTAGGATTCATGAAGACCAGTTAGCTTTATTCAGGCATGCAAACTGTCACAGCCACCAAGTGACTTGCCTAAGTAATTAAGTATTTTTAATCATCTAGTCACTTAAAGTCGATGATTTTTTCAATGTTAGTGAAGATAGAGTCCACCTCTTCTCCTGCCAGTATGACTACTATTCTGTCACACACATCATTTTTATACTCTATTCTTATGAAGATAATAATGATAATAATTAATGGTAATTCACTCCTTTGACAGTTCATTCCCACCCTTTGTCATCCTTTTATTCACTGTCGACTTACAAAAGACTTGTCTATTTTTGTCTCTTGCTGTCTAGACATTAATGCAGTTAATCAAAATGACCTTATTTAATACACCAAATTGCCCCACAACTGAGAAAAAAGAAAGGAAACTATGGTTCCCTTTTTAGTTGGTCACTCTCGACATCACGTCGGATAATGACGGACGAATTGGGATTTTGCTTAGAGAGACCAATCCACTTTGAGCGTAACTAAACGAGCCAATGCACATTGGCATGCAATAACTGCATACAGCTGCCACTGATCACAGCGTGAGTATAAGTAGGCAGCATGTCCATCGCATATTCAGCTGTTTGCTTCGGAGCTGAGCGGTTATATCGTTCTTCTCCTGACAACTCTCTGGTGGTATGGCGCTTCAGCAGCAGTGGTTCTTCCCATGTCCAGTGAGTTGCACACATCAGGCTGCACTACTTACTGTTTGTGTTGCAGGTGGCCATCCCCTGTGCGCTTCAGCACACTAAAAGAGTAATTTCTGAAAGAGCATTCATGGGTAGCCTTCTTTTTAAAGACGCATCTTTCAAAGATGCCCTTCCACCCGTGCGTTTCTGGATGCAGTCGTTACCTGGCGCCGGGTGATGGTCACGATCACTGCCTCATGTGTCTGGGCGTTAAGCACGCTGAGGCGGCGTTTGTGGACAAGTCATGCTCTCATTCTACTTCTGGCAGTAGCTGGACTGGTCTTACGGTGACGGTGAGGACTTCCCCCTCCGAGGAACCAACCTCCTCCTTCCACCGGCACTTCGCAGCCAGTGGAGCTGCCCAGTGAACCCTCATGGGGTACCACTGGGGTATCCTTTGGCACTCCCCCTGATGATCAGATGTCGATCGCTGCATCAGAGGGTGAGCCAGGCCTTTCTGGAGATGATGATCTGGTATTGCTGGCCGCCCAGAAGGTGAGATCATCTGAGCAAGATACGGATCCGGAAATGGTGGAAATGGAATGGCTCCGTTGCTCCCCTCCAGGGCCTGTAGGTACTCGTCAGCCCTGACCAGCAGTGCTTATGCGGCCTGTGGAGAAGCTGCATCCGCCCTACATGCTATGGTGTTGTTGCAAGTTCATCAGGCCAAGGGACTGAAGGACCTGCACGAGGGTGGGCATGACCCAGAAGTTCTGAAAGAGCTTTGTACCGCTACTAACCTCACACTACGAGCGATTAAGGTCACTGTGTGGTCTCTGGGCAATGCGACGTCCACTATGGTGGTCCAGGAATGCCATCTGTGACTGGCCAACATGAGGAAGACTGTCAAGATGTGGTTCTTGAATGTCCCTGTTTCCCAGCCCAGCCTTTTTGGTGACGCAGTGGAGAATTCCGACAAACATTTCTCCACCGCACAGAAGCAGATTGAGGCCATCAAACACATCCTACCCCGGCGTGCAACTGCTGGGGCAGCGCCTCATTCTACTCATCGCTGAGGGCGGCCCCCTGCCGCTGGCCCCCTGCCGCTGCCCCCGCTCCCGCACAGCAAACGCAGCAGCCTTCAGCAAAGCAGTGCCGTGGGCAGACGCCCCACCCGGCCAGGCCCCCGCCAATCCTGGTGGCAAGCTTAAGAGCAAGAGGCCGTGACACGGGCGACCTGGAGATGGAGGAGGGTGTTCTTCGGGAGATGGTGAACGCACTACTCCCTCCCCCGGAGGACGGCCAGGTGGAGAATCTTTTGTTTCTTTTTTCCCCACCACTGACTTCACCCAAAACCTCTGCAAAAAAGTCCCCAGAGGCGACGGGGAGTTGTGGATGAGCTAGTCTTGGTTCACACTCACCCTCCTCTCTCACCAGTGAGCAGCTACGGGCGGTTGGAGAGTGTGATCAATCATACTACTCAAGCACCCTCTGCCTGAACGCAGGTAGGTGTTGCAAACTCGCTGACTCCACTTCGAACCGGCAGCCAGATGCCCGGGTCCCTGCGTTCCCACTCACTGCCCCACCGCAGGTGCATCAGTGGTTCCGTTGGTGCCACTAGTATGGTTTTTGGCGGCCTGGCTAACGCTTCCCAGTCCATCTCGTTGGCTCTGTCAGACCATTAGACTCGGCTATGCGATTCAGTTTGCCCAGCGCCCTCCCAAGTTCAGGCGGCAGATACCCTTGTCTTGCGTGCAGAGATCGCAGCCCTACTGGCGAAGCAATAGAGCTGGTCCCTCCAGCCGATATGAGGATGGGGTTTTACAGCCCTTACTTTATTGTACCCTAAGAAAGGTGGTGGGTTAAGACCAATCTTGGATCTGTGCCCTTCACAAGCTTCCGTTCAAGATGCTCACGCAGAAATGCATCTTCAGGTGCATCCGTCACCGAGACTGGTTTGCAGCAATTGACCTGAAGGACACGTACTTCCGTGTCTCGATCTTTCTGTGCCACAGGCCATTCCTGCAGTTTGCATTTGAAGGACGGGCGTATCACTACAAGGTCCTGCCCTTCGGGCTGTCCCTGACAACCCGTGTCTTCACGAAAGTTGTGGAGGATTTACTGACTTAGAGACGGGGCACCCTGTGGCACCTGCATCCAGACACTGGAAACTTCATGTCTGGTCTCTGGACGGGACGCAGAGCACCACAGCATGGCCCATTTGAGCCTTTGCATATAGTTGATCAATGAAGACTCTGCTCCTGCTTGCATTGGCCTCCGTCAAGAGGGTAGGGGATCTGCATGCATTTTCGGTCGACGATTCGTGCCTAGAGTGCCTAGGGGTCAACTGACTCCCAGGTAATCCTTAGGCCCTGGCCCGGCTATGAGCCAAGGTTCCCACTACTCCCTTCAGGGATCAGGTGGTGAGCCTGCAAGGGCTGCCCCCGGAGGCAGAGCCAGCCCTAGCTTTGCTTTGTCCCATCCGAGCATTGAGATGCTACGTAGACAGGACACAAAGCTTCAAGACCTCAGATCAGCTCTTTGTCTGTCACAAAGGCAGGCAGAGGGGGAATGCCGTCTCTAAGCAGAGGATGGTCCACTGGATAGTGGATGCCATCACCCTGGCATAGGGCGTGCACTGCCCGTTTAGATTGCAAGCTCACTCTACTAGAAGTGTTGCATCCTCCTGGGTGCTGGCTCATGGCGCCTCGCTGGCAGATATTTGTAGAGCTGTGGGCTGGGCGACCTCCAACACGTTCGCTAGATTTTATAGCCTTCATGTGGAGCCAGTGTCCTGCTGTGTTCCTGCTGTGTTCTACCTTAACTTAAACGGGTAGAAACACGGAGAGGCCCCAACTTTGGGTCAACTTGCTGAAACTGCTCCAGAGTGTCCATATTGTAGACCCTGTTGTCTAAGACGTGGCGGAGTGTCTGGCACCAGGCCCTCACTCGATGAATCCGTGAGAACTGGTAGAGGGCTAGGTTCCATGTAGAGACCTAAATGGATCCTATATGTGTAAATTCCACAGTATAACCCCAGAGCCGTGTTCCCCGGCAAACTTTCTGCCATTTTTCAAGAGGGTTACAATCACCTCTAATCTTCCATATGCACCTAAACCGTTGTTCATATGTGTAAGGGCTTCTGTAACCTCCTTCAGGAAGAGCGAGGCTTCTGCAACGTTCTGGATCCAAGTAGAACAGGTACGTTTCCCAGTGTTGTCTAGTCTCACTGAGAGGGTAGAGCTACAGCAACAGTACTGGTCTTCTTGTGGTAGCCCCGGCCTATGCCAAAATAGGGGGTGCAGGAGGCTTCCACAGAACACTGGAAGGGCCAGTATCCGTGGCACTTCGGTAAGGATCCAGATTCGTCGGTCATCATCCGATGTGACGTCGAGAGTGACCGACTGAAAGGGAACGTCTCGGTTACGTATGCAACCCTCGGAATGGAGACGTACCATCGCTACGGCTTCTGTACAACCACTGAGTGGCCAGGTCACTGGCTCAGCTCCTCAGCGAAAACCTGAATATGAGTTGCATCCACTGCCTACTTATACTCACGCTGTGATCAGCGGCAGCTGGATGCAGTTATCGCATGCTAATGTGCATTGGTTCGTTTATTTACACTTGAAGTGGATTGGTCTCTCTAAGCGAGATCCCAATTCGTCGGTCATCATCCGACGTGATGTCTCCGAGGGTTACATACGCAACCGAGATGTTTAATTTTCTATACAGATACAAATCTTCTATACATACACATCATTTAAAAATCTCACAAAAAAGTCAATTAATATTTCAGCAGTAAATGGCAAAGAAAAAATATATACAGTATACATATGAAATCTTTATTTAACGCACACCTTTTTCATACAGTATTACTGTCACACTATATTTATATTTAAAAAAATGGAAAGTAGCTTCTATAAACATAATAATTAATGAAACAGCAACAATATCAAATGTAACATTAAAAAATTTGTAATTTAGGAGGATTTTGATATACAGCTTCATGTGACAACTAACCCTAGCCTCTTCTGAAATAATCATATATTCAAAACAGTGAATACCTCTACAATCATAAAACTAATATTACAAAATCAGACACTGTGAAAGAAGTTTCTGATGTATATGCTGGAAAGCTTTTTCAGCAATATTTCTTATCCATTTTAATTTGTACTGTGGTACAAATAAATGTACCTTTCATATTTTTGGTTTCCTATCTCTCTCTTCATTTCCAGGTTGCTCCACAGATTAAGATTGAACATTTGATTTTGATGTTTCTGAATGAAAGTGAGAAATGGGAGACATCAGAAAGAACACAAATTACATACACACTGGTTGAATCCGGCCTCAGAGGAAAAACTGACATCTTCAATCTGAAATACCTGAGGAAAATGTTGATTTCACTGTTAGATTAAATATAAAGTAGGTGAAATGAAAATGTGTACTAAACTTGTTGTCAGTAAAGCAGTTTAATACCTTTTGAGGACCAAAAACTTTGTGGTAGCATTTCTAAATCCATTTAAAATATTTTCATGTAAGGATTAGTGTAAAACTTTAAAATAATAAAAATAAATAAATAAAAAAGAGTTTAAAATAACATGAGGGGTCTGAGTGCAAAGTAAAATGAGACACAAAACTGTTTTTGTGTTATTTTTGTTTTTTGTGAGAAAGAAGAAAAATTATAATACAATACAATTATCACTCAAATACATGAACAATAACTACTTGCACATGTGAAAATGTGAAGACAAAAAAGACATAAGATCCTGGTGAATGAGTGCTGATCAATGTTGCACAATTCTATTCTATGGCAAATGGTAAATGCAAGAGCTGTCAGTCTGAGTGATCAAAGTTGATTTAAAAGGTAGAAATGTTGACTATTTGCCAAACACGAGGGAGCACCCATCAGTGTTTACATGAAAAAGTGCAAACATTGAGAGGATCCTACCTGGTGAAAAAAGCTCATGATTCATGAACACCAGCTAACTTTAATAAAACCATCCATCCATTCAGGCATGCAAACTGTCACAGCCATCAAATGACTTGCCCAAGTAATTAAGTATTTGAAAACTAATGAAAACTAAAAGAATTTTAAATCACATTATTCACAAGCCAATATATTATTCACAATAGAACATAGAAAACAT
>SCHK01179983.1:0-12255 GCA_004124795.1 Poropuntius huangchuchieni | reverse complement strand
AATGATGAATCAATGGTGTGAACGCAAATATAGTTATGATTACAGTTCTCATTATAGTTAATTAACTTTATGACAGCTTCCTGCTGATTTCTATGAATCTGAAGACGTCTCCAAACTATAAACAAATATTTACAAGTGTTACAGAGGTTTATAGAGTCTTCCTTTACCCTGCTATCCTTTGAGGTTAAGTACTATACCCATGAGACTGTTAACTGTCCCAGTGCCAAGACTTCAAGTACACGGTGCCTGCTGGGATTTCATCTAAATGGTAGCAAAAGAAAGTCTACTGCTATGCAAATCTTAGAAAAGAGTGTTTGAAACCAACAGAAGTAAATACAAAAATGACTTCCTTTTTGCCTGCTTTAACTGCCATCATTAACGTTTCCTTCAGTCAATTCTATTACTGTGATTAACCTCCGTTAGCCTCTCAGTGTGGCGGGCATGATGCTGCAGTGTAATTTAGTACATCACATACGCTTTTTTGCATGCTAGTGTAATTGAATGGTAATTGGAGTCCATATTAATTAATTAGGCATTAGCTTAATGTGAAAATAAATGAGGAGATTTAGGGGAGGCTGGATACAGCTTATGTAACTCAGAATAAAAGTCTCACAAGGCCTAAAAAAGGAAGTTAGGAACTACTTTCTTTTGGATACACAAAAATTATTCAAAAGTTTTAGTAAGATATTTGTATTTCAAATAAATGCTGTTTTTATTTTACTTTCTATTCAAAGAATACTGAAAAGTGCATCATGGTTTTCACAAAAATATTAAGCAGAAATTCATTTCNGTTTTAGTAAGATATTTGTATTTCAAATAAATGCTGTTTTTTTTTTACTTTCTATTCAAAGAATACTGAAAAGTGCATCATGGGTTTCACAAAAATATTAAGCAGAAATTCATTTACCCATATAGTTCTCTTCTCCTCCACCCTCTTGTGTTCTGTCCTGTGTTAAAAATAAATAAATAAATAAAAACAATACTCTTTTTTTCCCCTTAATAAAAATTCAACCTTACTATTGAGGTCAACACCAAACGTCCGTGCAGCTTTGAGACAACATACAGCACCTGACATCACAAGACTCCTCAAATGCTGACATCTTTATAACATGTGCGCACACACAAACATGTTGCTGAGGCCGTGTTTACTGCCTGTCACATCACAACTACACACACAGCTGAAAACAAACCCTCTTGACTATGTCTAATATAATCATTGAGTTGTACATCTACAGCTGGTCCTGACAGAGCAGAGAATCATGTGTCTCTCTCACTCACACACACACACACACACAGCTCCTCCAGACTCCAGGAGAGAGAGAGAGAGAGCAGAGCACCACGTTACGTCCTTCAGCCGACCGCCACCGACAAAGCATCCCTTGGGACGAAGCGGGACAGAGAGAGAGGTAGAGAGAGAAAGCTAAAGAACTGAACAGTGACATTGGCAGGGACACACAGTGAACTCTGCAGCAGCCAAACGACAATACTGAGAAAAAGATACAGAGAATGAGAATAAAACAGAGTAAGACTGAGGGAAAGGAATCCAGAACATCTGCAGGAATTTAGTTTTGAAGTTGGATGTAAGATAGCACAAGCACGCTTTTCAAGCAAAACATTTTAAGTGATAAACTACTCAAATGGCTTTTCTGGTCGGACACCTGTGTAAACTTGAGATAAATAGAATCTATACATCCAACAAAAATCACCAAGACCAATAGGTTAAATGTCACTGTGTGCACCAAATGGTGCAGAAAAAGTTTTATGTGCATTTGTGTCAAGATATTTTGTTTCTAGATGAAAGACATTTTTAACACTTTTAAAAACATTGTTTTTTAAGCTCTATGTATGTTTATGTGTGTGTGTGTGTGTGTGTGTGTGTGTGTGTGTGTGTGTGTGTGTGTGTAAAATATATATTACACATAATGTACTGTATATATTACACACACACACACACACACACACACACTACTTATGTTACTAAATTTTGGGGGAAATTATTAAGGCAAAACAAGCTTTGCTTTTGGGTGCTACTTCAAGTATAAATTTAAAAATTAATATTACATTATTACATATACCATATAACAATTTTTTCTATATTGCATAATACACTGAATCCTGGAAAAATAAAAATCACTAGAGTCCACAAAAATATCAAGCAGCAAAACTGTATTCAACATTAATAATAGGAAATGTTTCTTGAGCATCAAATCAGCATATTAGTTTTATTTATGATTTCTGAAGCATCAAGTGACACTAAAGACTGGAGTAATGATGCTGCAAATTCAGCTTTGCCATCAAATGAATAAATTACATTTAAAAATATATTATAGAAAACTATATTTAATAATTATCTTATCTTAAATTGTAACAGTATTTCACAGTATTTCTGTTTTACTGTATGATAAAATAAATGCAGCACAAGACGTAAAAACAATATAAATTAAAAAAAAAAATTTATATATCACACACAATCAGTCTTCTGCAACAGCATAATCTTGTTGATTTAGTCCAGCTAGGAGTTTCTGATTTGCCTTTGCATGGTAAATTTCCTGAAGGTGTTGGAGGTGCATGGTTAAGCTCTCTAAGCTGCATTACGGAGGTTGGGCAATGCAAAAAAAAAAAAAAAAAAGAACCTGTATTCATCACTGCTCTCACTCCCTCTCTGAGTCAGAGAACGAGACCCTAAAGGAACGAGGAGCAGAGAGAGGGAGCTGGTGAAGTAACCAAGCGCTAAATTCTGCCTCTCCGCTCCCCTAATGCTGCCTATCCTCTGTCTCCATCCTCCTTCACACACCAGCTACTCTCCGCCACTGACAGCAAACACACACTTCTTAAATCTGATCCTGAATCTCAATAGTAGGCACTTTCCGTACACGACTATCAGTGTATACATAGCAGCCATAGAGTATGTGTGTATAAAGCTGCTTCCCTTATGTGTTCATATGTATTCAGAGCAAAACAGACCTTACACACAATCTGAGGCCCATTTAGCAAGTCCAGTGAAATAAAAGACAAGACAGAGGGCCACAGAGACCATAGAAAGACGTCAATGCACACGCGCACATATAAACACCCTGACTATCCCATCAGCGTAGAAAAATATCAGTTATGCAGAAGGAAGCAGCCTCTGTTACACCTGCACAGGAGAATTATGAGACGAACACTGTCATGCTCAACAACACACACACACACAGTTAGAGATGAAAATATATAGAAAAAGAGGAGGTTGTAAACAATGTTGTAAACAGTTCTGAAGTTATGTGCTTTTGACAAACAGTGAGCAAATGCTGTTTTTTTCCCACAAAGTCCCCTCAATATTACTTTTTAAAGCTAATATCCAATCTTGTTGGCAAAGGACAACTCTATCCACCACTGCTTAGATATTTAGTACAAATGTCATATTACTTTTTAATCTTTGTGTGAATAGCATATCACTATTTGCACTTATTGCAAACAACATGCTATTTTATATGCCGTTTAAAGGTTGTGGTCGGTAAGATTAACGTTTTTGAAAGAATTCTGCAACTACTTGATCCAAAATATAGTAAAACTCAGTAATATTGTGAAATATTGCAATTTAAAAAAGCTTTCCTATTTAAACGTATTTTAAAAATGCAGTTTATTCCTGTGATGCAAAGCTGAATTTTCAGCATCATTACTCCAGTCTTCAGTGTCACATGAAAAATGTTCTTAAAAATAAATCAATAAATAAAATATTACTGACCCAATACCTTTGAAAGGTTGTGTATATTAAGTAGTGCAAATACTACTTATAGCACCACTAATTAGACTCAAATAGCATGTTTCAAGAAAAAAGACAAGAAAATATATAAAAAAATTGACATCTTTCTATTTATATTTTGTAAAGACCTTTATCCTGAACTATCGAGTTAGAGATAAAGATACTGTAAAATAATTAAGTTCAAATAAAGTAAACCCAATATGTTTAATCCCCTCATATATCCCAACCTAAGGCTATACAAGAAATTTAAACTGACAGTTTAAATTTCCTTTACTTCCAATTTCCCTGAGCAACTTCTAATCATTCTCCATTTATTACTACACACCAATGACAGCAGACTTCACATTCATAGACTTACAAGTGCAAACTAAAACCAAAACTGATGAAGGCAGCCATACACTGTACCTTCTTTCCTTAATCTTGATCGTTACCTTGAAGGAAACATCCAGATCAAGAGGTCTGCACTTTTTCCTTCAGATTCCTCTGTGTAATGGCTTTGAGAACTGCTGATTTTATTAGCTGTGATCGGCTCACCCACTCTGAAAATTACCAATTGAGTTTCTCCAGACCTGGGCAGGGATTCAAACCCGCAGCAGGTCACGATGTGTGTTTAAACTTTGTCACCCAAGCGCATCACATTCACTAATCTAATGATAAATTAATCAAGATTTTGAACTGACCCGCTATTTTAGCAGTTTTACCACAAGACTGCTGACAAGGGAGCTTTAAGAAGCTCTGCTTCCTTCCAAGGAGCGGGCCTTAGTTAACTCACAGCTGAGACAATATGATTGAACCTTTTCTTTTTGAGACAATTAACACGATAAATTACCTTAATGCTCGCGTCAGGCTGTTTTACAACTTCCTCACGGCCTCTTTGTCTTTTCCCTTCGGTTCTTGTCAACACACACCCATAACCAGGAGACGTCTTGTATGTTAGTGGTTTTCCTTCCATGCGACTGAGAGAGGACAGGGGAAGGAGAGAAGGAGAAATCAATAGGGAGCCAAATTGGAGAAATTCTTCCCATTACTCTCCCTGTTTCCCATTCCACACACTGCATCACCGATAGCGCTCTGGACCCAGCTCATCCTCTTCAGACACACACTCGCTGACAGGAGGTACACACAAACAGGCGGTTTGCATTGATATGTTGTCTCTTTTCTTGTACTGTGATTGTATTTAGGTTTTTAAGGTTTGTGTGACATAACATCATGATTTATTTTTACCATCGCCCTCTCTTTCTCTCCAACAGACATCAGTTGAGTTTGAATCCATTGTAAAGCCACAATGATGTGGTTCACGCAGAGGTTTATGACTTCAGCTTGTCCACACACACTCACCCGCAGCAGTTCGACTCCATCAGTCAGCCAGAACAATTCTGAAGCTCATCGGTTTCAATCTAGAAAGATCTCCAGCATCAAATCTAATATATTATGTGCGCTCGATAATGCAGAGACCCCAGATTCGCATTAACATGGACCTAATGATACTGATGCATTATTCTCAAATATAGTGCCTGCCTACAAATAAACAGTGCAAAGGTAGGAAGTTGTCACCAATTATACTGATGAGACTGCTGTTACCGCTCTGATTACTAAACAAAGCATTTTCCCAAAATGGTAGCTGTGGTGTAAAGTGTGACAATAGCTTTGGGGTAAGGTGTTCCAGCAGCTTGACTAAGAGTAATAGTGAGCTTATAAACACTAACTTATCTGTCATTACACAGAGGCAAGATCAAAAGAAAATGAAGACACTGGGTTCCCATTCATTCACTCACTCACTCATTCATCCATTTCACCTCAGCACTCAGTTTCTTCCCTATTTGTTTCCACAGTGCTGGGCAGAATCTGGTTTCCGTTTACTCCATTGACAACTTGAGTAATCCTGGCACATCTTACCCCGTTCTGCCCCTACGCCATGTTTGAGAGCAGCCACTTCCACTCATCTATCCAAGAAACTAATCGTGAAAAGACTGTAGCCATCTGCCTATCAGTTCAGAGCGAGGACAAGAACAACAAAAGAGAAAGAGAGAATTAATATTTCATTTGGATACTCCTGCAAACAGCTTATGAATAAAGTTAAAAACGTAAATATATTCATGTTTAGTTAACAAAATATGTTTTGAATATCACAAAAGGCCACGTTTAGCTCTATTTGTGTATCTCATGAACAGAATCAACTTTTAGAGGAATGCCACATCAACTGTGCCATTTGAAAAGGACTGCTCCACTAGGCTGTTCTTACTTGGAAAGTAAATCCAATCTACTTCTCAAAAGGCTAAAGAGTCGACTGGAACAAAGTGAGCAGGTTTTTCCAATTCATTCTCTATGGGAGCTAGGCATACAGTAGCAAGGCCTGCAGAGCGGGACTGTGGGATTGAATCAGAGCAGAGGAGGCAGTGTGAGCATTTCTCCTGTGCCAGTTACACTCCTCTGAATTGAAAACATTGTCAGAATTTTGTGAATTACTGGATGAGAGAGAGATGAATAGGCTGTTTTGGCTAGTGACAGAAAAAAAATTCACTAAACAGTAGCGTAATTTCAACGCAAGCACAGAACATCTCCACAGCAGTCCACTGCGTCCTTCACAATAGGCACACAACATAAATTGTCCAGTGCAAATAGAATGCTCTTTTTTTTTTTTTTTTTTTTTCTTTTCCCCTAGAGATTCTGGTGGTGTTTGCAGCTTATTTGTGTAATGTTTTTAGGGAATTTTAGTGAAATATGTTTTTAGCACCTAAGGTGCTGAGACAAAACAGACGTCACGAATAACCATCACTATCAATGGCCACAATACATTATTTTGATTTACTTCTGACTGAATGTCAAAAACAGAAAGAAAAAAGGTTACAAAAATGGAAAGAAGTCAAATGCATTGTAGAAATTACAGCAAGAGGCTAATTTTGGAAACACTTGATGGTAAAGTCACTGGGCGCTGATCCAAACTCAACCAACTCTGCCAACGAGACGACAAAGTGTTCCGTTCCTCTCATCCATTCTTTCTCACAAATGATGAAAAAAAATCTGTCCTAAAATTAAGGCACACACACAGAACATGTTCTACCCTTAAAATCCACCAAAACTAATAATATTATATAGATATAATATAAATAACATCAGAGTCTCAATAACTGAAATATGCAACTCATATAGCAAAACGTTCTATGTACAAAGCACTTATTAACACTATTATTTAAGCTGTTGTCTAAAATGTCTCTTTTGACGTGGGACAAGTTCTAAGTTCACATTATATACACAAATGTTACAAACAAAAATTTTAAAAAGACAGTTCATATCTCATTATTATTCATGAACTATGTATGAGCCAGGCATCACAAACAGCAAACTTTTTCAAGATCTACTGTACTGTATTTATTAAACCTTAAATGCTATTAATATATCTGACTAAATATATGTGCCATATTTCAGCTCACACACACACAGAGAAATCTAAAATCATTTAGTAATAATTGTTTCATTTGTGCTATCGGCAGGCACATAAATATATGAGAATAGCCTAGAATTAGCACACGATCAATGAGGCAGGACACTGAATTAATTAAACCTGCTCAACCAACATGCCCATATATACACACACACACCATCTGATTTACACACATAGATAGATCCAAAATTATGAGACAAAACACACACGTGCTACATAGCGTCCTTCAAACAGCTCTTGGAGTGTAACACATTAGTTTTAGGAAATGACAGGGGCAATAATCAGACAGGTGGATGTTTCTGCTGACGGCGCTGTCCTAAAGGTCACGGTGAACTCACACACTCAGACTAATCAACATGCTGTTAGAGCTCAATAACAGCTCCATGCTTTTGTCTAAGAGTGTTTACGGCCTCTGTGTAAGTATTTAAACATCCGTTTACTACCTGAAGGTTTAAAACTATAAAATCAGATATTATTTAGCCATGTTCAGAGCCAATGAAATAGCAGCAGACACACCTGTGACTGGCTACATATCAATTCTAGATGAATGCTCCAAAATACTACTAAAAAAACGATCCATCCAATGAATTATATTACTTTGCAGATAAACTGTTTAATGTAATTAGGGAGTCGACCAATCAGTATCATTCAAACTTATGAACAGTATAGTTTAACACCTTGTGCCAAGGATGAGTAAATAACAGAATTTTCTTTTTTTTTTTTGGAGGGTGGATATCCAAAAGGCAAATTATGAACTTTCTGATTATTCTGCTTCTCTTTTTAGATGCTAACCCAACACTTATGCTCAAGGTCACTATACTGAACACAACAGTGTTACCGTTTCACTACACCCACACTTATTCACTTCTGGTAGTCACATAACAACTAAATGCATTATTCACTTTGTCTGTTGGTGTGTTTGCATGTGCGAGTATGTTTGTGTCATCCCGCTCTTTATAGAGCCCAGTGTAATCTTTTGATTTGCTGGATTGACCCCACTTAATTCAATGGAACAGAATTGCTGTGACAGCAGCACTGAATGGATTTTCAATGCACTGCACCTGCACTAATAAGTTTAAGGATAACCTCCTTCCTTCAGCGCAGAGAGAGCGAGGAAAGACTGAAAGAGAAAGCGATGGAGGGACAAGACAAATTAGCTCACAAGTCACTAACACACTTTACATAAACAAGGGTAACACATGCTTCAAAGGGAAACAATCGGATTTATCCATGCAAAGACTCTGAGTCACACACGTACATACACTGGCCAACAAACAATTCTAGAGGCGAGGACATCAATTCTCATGTAAAGGCAAACACAATTCTCTCAATCTGAATATGTGGTGCTGAGGACCTATCAGTTTAAAAGACTGCAGCAGAGCTCTGGATCAATGTCTGCCTTTAACAGCACACCGTCTGGCCTGAGAGACGACAATGTATGCTACTAGCACACCCTAGGCTCTAAATGAGAGAGCGACAGACAAGCAAATACAACAGCAATGCAATCTGAACACAAAAACACATCATTTGTCTAAGTATATTATGATGTCCAAGCCCAATCACAACTAACATGTTATATAAGCACCTCAAAAGGGTTTTTTCTAGCTTTTTATCAATACAGGGCACAGGCCCCCATGAAAAAACTGTCCCAGTAATTTTGCTACTTTTTTGATATTGTTACGGATATATTTATAATTGGTTTGCAGAGTCAAGCTGCTTCACTGCTGATTTATTTGCAAATATGGCATCAGTTCTGGTTCTCAACAGCCGATAGAAAACACGATTGCTGAAATTTATCAGAAAAAATAAATTATCCTTGAGTTGACTCAGATTGCTGTACCAGTTGGGCACAGCGATGTTTTATGCTTTATAATATTGCACAATATTGTTAAAAATATGACATTAAATTAATAAATTATAAAAAACTGCATTTCTACTTATAGTTTATTTAATAGTCTTACACCATTCCAAGCCAAAATGAATGTTTTAACTGAAAATAAGGCTGAAACAAAATAAATAGATAATAAAGAAACCTAAAAAAGTACATTAAAATGTTTAAATTTAAGTACTAAAATGACTAAATCTGAAAAGCTAAATAGAAATATTAAAACTAAAAAGAATAGTTACTGTTACATCATTAAATTATAACTTAAAAAATATATAAAATGCTAATTAAATATGAATGCTGTAGTACATAAATGACACTTAGCAGCAGTCAATAACTACCCCATCTTTATACATATACTAAAATGATGAATTTATTACAGTAACCATTTTAATGTTTTGTAGTTTTACTTAATAAATAAATGAATATAACTTATTATAACAGTTTAACTGAAAGAGCTTGTCGACAGTTTGATGGACCTGAAAAGAAATGAGCCTAAATTAATAAATAAGTGAAAAGGTTTTAGGGTCATTAAAAGTTCTCACAGTTTTTTTGTTAACAGCAAAGAAAACATAACATAACCAAACATGTCAGGGGTATATTGATATATAAATATAGGCTATAGCCTATACATAATTACAGAAGCAGAGCAAATCAATTATAGGTAATTTCATTTCCCAAGGTTGATCTTAGGCACCTTGCTCACAAAATAATTCCCATCTGTTCAGCCATATGAAATGCCATGTGTAGTTTTTTTTTAAGTTCTTTTAGTTATATATAATTTATGCTGTTCGTAATGCTTTGATACTCTGTGCAACTCCAGTCTGCATTTTGGCATTTCAGTAGGAGTTCAGAAATTTATTAGAACGCCACTCAGACGTCTTTTAGTTTATGACAATGACTGAGTTAATAATGCAGCCACTTTCTTTTTTCCACAATTAATTTCACAACAATACTCCTCCCACATTATACATGCACTTTCTGACTCACTAAAGTGAACACTTTAAAAATTAAAAAAAAAAAAAAAAACAGTCATTAGCTTTCCCTGTGCGAAGCGTACGCATCCAGTAGTGTAATGGGAAAATGGAGTGAGCCCTCTAGTGGTGACTACACAAACAACACAACAAAGTCACAATGCAGATCTACTGCTGAGGAACTTGAGCTATCGTTTATATATTAGTTATATTTGTTGTTGCGGTGGAAACAGGATACAGACATATTGCAATCTACTGCACCGAGACAAGCGTTAAAATCCAGCCTGTCTATTTAAACGGTCTTGTAAAGAAAAATAAACAAATAACAAATTCGAGCGCTTCACTTCTACTTACATTCTCCAAGTTCATTCCATGCTTACTACAACTACATTCTGTAATTGCAGAGTCTAAAAACGTTTTTAAAATTCATTCAATTGATCTTAATGCAAATATTCCAGTACACACACATCGTTTTGCATAAACATCAAAAACTTGATGTATTAACGTATGTCAGCGCCACTGAACCGATCATCCTTGCTGATAACACCCTCTAGTGGTGAAGAGATGAAGCGCAATCTAATTATACCGAACTCACTTCCCTAAAAAGGTTTTAGCAACCTATGTAAATGTAAAAGGTTTTAACATTTTATATTTGCATACGTTTTATATTTAACTGAGGTCTTTAACTGGACTCGACCTTAAATATGTCTATTATTGTGCTATTTAAACCTGCACAAGCAAATAAGCAAAAAATCGATGGGGAATGTCAACATACAATCAATAATGAAACTCGACGAAAGTAACAAAACGGTCAATAAGAGGACAGTAGAGTATGTTCACAGGTAAAGTTTCTTTACGTACAGTGAATTAGAAAGTTAACAGGTTTTTATAATTAAATCTTACCATTTGTTGGCGTTATCTTCACAGAGCTAGCGCGGTTTCTTTTGATTGGTGATGACGTCATTAAATGGAGACCTGACGTGCAACGCGCGTAGTTTACGCCAAAATCCCATTGTTATGACAAAACTGTGGGCAACCATCGTATAAATAAATAAATAATTGAATAAATAAAGCTTCTTAAACTGGCTTAAACTGCCCTCGATAATGATTTGGTTTGTTTGTTTGTTTGTTTTTCAACTGCTTACACACAAAATCATTTCTTGTCGCACAGTTTCTGAAGCCTGACACTCAAACACCAGGACCACACACCAAATCTGCAAAACCATACTCTAATTGCGGTCTTCGACTCAGTTTTCAATTTCATAAAACTCTATGTAACACACAAACATTTAACATGAAGTATATTGATTTCCTTTTCAAATACAACAAATCAAAATGCCTCACACTAACTCCTCACTAAGATAAATGTTGCTTTTGAGATGTGTTTGGGATTTTTTTGTATGCATCAGTGATTCATTTAGCAAGAGATGTGATGCATTTAGCATTTTGGGTGTGCAATTCTTTGAATTGTGTGTAAAGTTTTTGAGAAAAAAATAGTCATAGTTTTAAAAATGTGTGTAAGCAACTGAGAAAAACTGGACTATTTGTTCCTTCTATTGCAGTTGTGAATCTGTACCGATAGATGGCAGTAGTATTAATTTCAAAGCTCCACAGTGCAACAGAATGACAGAGACAGGACAGGACACAGATAATAAAAAAAAACAATGTACAAATGTACAAAATAGCAAAAACACAATATACAATATAGACAATTATGTATGTACAGGTATGATATGTGGAAATTTGAAATGTAAATAAGTATGTGTGTTAAATAAATAATGTATAATAATAGGCCTGATGCTCTGCCTTTTTCACAATGGACTTAATGTGAGTGTCCCACTTCAGGTCCTGGGAAACTGTGGTGTCCTGATGGTGAGTTGGGGGTGAGCAGGGGGGTTTCTCCTGAAGTCCACGATCATCTCCACAGTTTGGAGCGTGTTGATTGTACAGGTGTTTAATATGGTAAACAGTGTTGGGAGTAACGCGTTACAAAAGTAATGCATTACAGAAACATATTACTTTTTGCTGTAAGTAGTGTAAGGCATTACTAATCAATTTTCAGTAATATTTTACTCGGTACATCTTCAGTAATACTCGCGTTAAAACACATTTTTTGCCCAAAATCTAATTTTTCAAAACAACAACAACTTTGAAAAATTTGATTAAAAAACAAAGGAAAGTAAGATCTGCACACTGTTATATTCCCTTTATT
>SCHK01179568.1:0-10289 GCA_004124795.1 Poropuntius huangchuchieni | reverse complement strand
CAGAGAAAGGCTACTCATTTGTGAGGTATGTCGTACTGCTTCTCTGTGACTTTAAAGGGTTACTCCACCCCAAAATGAAAATTTAGCCTTTTTTCACTTACCCCCATGTCGTTCCAGACCTGTAAAAGCTTCGTTTGTCGTCGGAACACAATTTAAGATATTTTAGATGAAGTTCAGGAGGCTTGAGACTGTCCAATTGACTGACTGCCTGGTAAATTACACAGTCAAGGTCCAGAAGAGTATGAAAGGCATCGTCAGAATACTCCATCTGCCATTGGTAGTTCAATCATAACGTTATGAAGCGATGAGAATATTTGTTTTCTTGCCGTACAAAAAGTAATGTTGTTATTCAACATTTTCGGCAGCGTAATGTCACCGTAGCGCCATTTTAGAAAGCAGACGCTGGATGCACATAGCGTACGCTGCTCTCTGTCAGATGCAATGGAAGGATACGTCTTCTACGTGTATTTACGCTTTGATTTGAACGTAAACAGCGTATCTTTCCATTCAGCTGACAGAGAGCAGCGCACGCTATGTGCGTCCAGTGTCTGCTTTCTAAAATGGCACTACGGTGACATTACACTGCTGAAAACGTTGAATAACAATATTTTTGTTTTCTTTCCGTACAAAAAGTATTCTCATCGCTTCATAACGTTATGATTGAACCACCAATGGCAGATGGAGTACTCTGACGATGTCTTTCATACTTTTCTGGACCTTGACTGTGTAATTTACCAGGCAGTCAATGGGACAGTCTCAAGACTCCTGGATTTCATCTAAAATATCTTGAATTGTGTTCCGATGACAAAGGAAGCTTTTACTGGCCTGGAACAACATAGGGTAAATGGAAAAAAGGCTAAATTTTCATTTTGGGGTGGAGTATCCCTTTAATTAATTTACCTATGCATATACTTAAATCTAGCTCGTGTGTGTGTGTGGGTTTTTTCTTATTTTTAGGTTCGACTCTCATGAGGGTGCTGCCCATGCCATAGTGTCTGTAAATGGGACCTGCATTGAGGGCCACACTGTGAAGTGCTACTGGGGCAAAGAAACGGCTGATATGAGATCCATGCAACAGATGCAGATGCCCCAGGTAGCCCTTGACCTTGTTCTTGACCTCTCAGAAATATTTCCTCTGCTCTGTTGCAAACTCAAGTCTTACTGTTTCTCCTTTACCACAGCAGAATAAACCCACCTATGCGGCGGCCCAGCCTTACGGACAGTGGGGTCAGTCATACGGCAACGGTCAGCAGATGGGTCAGTATATGCCCAATGGCTGGCAGATGCCCACTTACGGCGTCTATGGGCAGGCCTGGAATCAGCAGGGATATAAATAAGTACAGATGTGGCTGACTAATCCCTCAGTCCAATCATTAAACCCCACTCCAGTGTGGCATTTGCCCAATGGGACTCACCATTACACCAGTTCAGGGGTTGTTGAAAGGGCTGCATTCAGCCCACTGTACATTATACTCAGACCATTAACTTGGAAGGAATCCTGTCTTTTTGTCTTTTTTTGTTTTTAGGCCCCAGGTTTTTTGTTGTCAGATTTTCTTTTAAAAAGTGCTGCATTTCGGGGACTTTAATTGTCTAGTTTTGCAACAGATGGAATGTCTTTTCAATGTGTTGAATCTGCAGGCTCAATTTAGCTCACGCCTCGAACGGTGTAGAAAGTTTGAGGTCTAATATACTGCACTCTTTGTATGGAGTTCTTGTCTCTAAAACTGATTTGTTCACGAATATCTTTCATCTTTGTTTTGTCAGTAAGACTATGCTTTACATAATTTTTTTTTTTTTTTTGATAAGAAAGGTTTCAAAAATTGAGACGTGTGATCGCGTGAATCGAATATAAAATATTTTATCTCGTGACGCCTAGTGATAAAGGTATTTTGCATATATAGGGGAGATTATTCTGTGGCCTTGAGTACTTGAGGTTTCAGGAACTTCATGATAAAGTTTTGGACAATTACTAAAGCTTTTAACAAGTTGTATTAACACAGAGGTGCAGAAAACATGCTTCCTTTTTTTGTTCGATTTAAACGTTAGTCTGTTCATTTTGTAACATGGAATTGTTGGCTCAATTTTAAAAACTTTTTGTTTTTTTTCCATGTTTTTACAAAATCATGTTTGCTCAGATGAGTTGAGGGTGTGACAGCACAGCAGCTAATCAGCAGTAATGGCAGTGCTGTAGCATCTTTGTAAAGATTTTTGTAATTCTGTGTAAAATGAGGTTGTGAATTATTTCTTTAAATCTTGTAAATTCAGGGTTTGTTGAACATCTGTAATGTAACGTTGCATGGACATTCTGAGCTCTGTTCTTGTTACAATCTCTTGTAAAATCCATAAAAAATGTGTTCATTAGAGTTACTGAGATGCAATTTTTCTATGTTCCTCCCATACTTCTTCCCCATAAGTCACTGTTGAATTTACAAGCCAAAGACAATGACAAAAATGAAGCGAGATCTTGCATGCTTCCACCTTGCTGTATTGAGATGGTAATTGTAATGTCAGTGTTTGGTGTATTATGGAAAGGTGAAGAAATGCAAGATACTCCTGGGTTTCAGCCACACGCTCTCAAGTTGCTCACACGGCCAAATTCTTTACTGGACACTGGTGTTTTTTCCTCTTCCCATCATTCTCTTTCTTTTTTCTTACTGGGCCCCAACACTGAGTCATGATTAAGTAGATCAAATTGAAAGTAATGAGCAACTGTCTTTTTTTTTCCCCCTCTTCTTCTGTGTCATGTAAATTTATCAACATAGTTATTTAATGTATCTTCTTTTCTATCTAACTGGGATTTTTTTTTTTTTTTTTAATTTGTAAAAAGCTAGAGAAGTTTACTGTTATTTTGAAACACCCCGATTATATGCTTCCATCTAATGTTGTTCCATTTACTATATTCCATGTGTAAAAACACTTAATAATAACCATTCAGAACTACTTTGTTGTCTTGACTGTTTAATGAAAGAATATTGAGTGTTTCTTTACAATTGTGTGATAATTAATGAAGCTTTGTGGTAAAAGAATACAGATCTTGGCTATGAAGGAGTGGGGTAAGATGTGCCGCTTTCTGCTATGGTCATTTGGTGAAGATATCAAAAACATAAAGAATACATCATTTTGATCNAGGAGTGGGGTAAGATGTGCCGCTTTCTGCTATGGTCATTTAGTGAAGATATCAAAAACATAAAGAATACATCATTTTGATCTGAAATTAGAGGTAGAAAGTGTTGTAGTCACGAGACAAATGTTTATACAAAACAGTTCAGTATCCCATTAACATTAATTTATTTCCCTTTTTAACATTTTAAAACATTACGTTCTTGACTGTTAAAAAGTTTTACTTTTATTAAACTGAAAAATGAGATTCAACTTTACAATCCACTTTCCATTTATTACATATGGCCATTTGGCACAAATGAATTATTTCCAGTATAATGTGAGGAGAAAAAAAAACTTGATAGTTTTCTTTGAAAGATGGGCTTCAGTCACATACAACTGTTTTGTGTAAAAACTGGACTTTTATAAGATGCTAAATACACACAATTCAACTGTTTGACTGTTTTTATTCTTAAATTTGGACTAATATACAGTTTGTTTATTAATACAGTCCTATGGAAAAAGGCTTTATCACCTTGTTTAAAACAAAGCTTTAAGACTGAACAATTCTGTCAGCCTGGAGTGCTTTGGTTGTCACTTTGCTCTCAATAAAGATCACACAAAAGCTATTTTGTTTGTTTGTTTGTAGCAATAAACAAACTGTTTTCCTGTAAGTCTTAAGAAGGAGATCTGTTGCTGTAGGCCTCAGTTCCTCACTATGTGTCATGGACTTCAGTAGTGTTGCTACATCTCCAACGTCTCCTGAAATTAAACGGTGCAAATACAAGTTTATCTAACTGTAATTTACGTAAGATTTTGTTTCACCAGAAAAACAAACTCTGCCATTGTTGATTTTTTCTTTCTTTCTTTTTTTTTTTTTTTTTTGGCAATGATGCTAGCTCATGCTAAGATGCTAATGTTTTACTTTGGAAAATATTTCACACAGGATCAAATGAAAGCGAAATCAAGTGAAATCTGTCTGCACAGAATCATATAAAAGGACAGACTTAATATTCAAAACCATTTTGTAGTATAAATAGTGTGGGTAGTGTTTACACTGAAAAAATCCAACAAGAAGTGCATTTCAAGCACCCAGAACATGCACTTACAAAATGAAAAGTACGGAATGTTGGACACTTCATGCACTCAACTATTGCAGCTTTCATTAAATCGCAGAAGAGGAAGGAATATCAAGACTCTAATGCTGGAAACTACCCTTATAAAATTCATACACGAAATGGTAGAGTACATTGAGTATAAACTGTGTAGTGTACAGGGACCCGACTATATAATGCACTGTAGAAGTATGTAAATTGGGTCACTTTTAACAGTCATCTAAATGTAAAACAGTAGCGCTATGTGCTTAGCAATAGTGCATGACGTGACTTACTTGTATTACATTTAAAGGAAATTTAATTAGCAGAACAGTAATTTGCAGTATACATAATTAATATCGTTTCCATAATATAATTCTAAAACTATTCGTGGAATGCTGTAGCCTACAATTTTCAATTTTCTGATTTAAAAAAGGCAGACGTAGAAATACAACAGTGTTATTCGGTTATTGTTACATGTCTGTTATGATTCTTTTTGGCTTTACAGAGGATCTTTGTGACATCTAGTATGTACAAAGAGTAGCTTTGCTGTACAAAGGATTTGCTAATGTAAGAAGACAGTAAGTGACTCTTTTTTTAAATTTATTTTTAATAAATTTTTAATTTGAAGTTAATTATGCTCTTAGCGTATGCCTCCATTTTTTATACACAAACAGTAACACCAAAATTGGCCACTAGATGGAAATCTCACCCTACACTTTGATGGTGTCATTCAAATTATTTTTTAGCATGAAAACACATTCAATGAATGGGCAAGAGCATCATGGGGAAAAACAACAACAAACACAATCAGTATTTCCTCAGTAATATTGTGAACCATATACAGTGCAATAAACATTCATTATTTGTTCACAGCCTCCATCGCAAGTCATTTGTTCTGTAGAAGGCCCTGTCTTCCTCGAATAATATTCTTTAATAGTTTAAGGTCAGAAAGAAAGCAATAACATTTGAATATGTTGCATATGTTTGATAAGGTAGTTAGTAAGATGTGGCTAGTAAATGACTGAGAGAGAAAGCGAGACAGCAAGGTGTCTTTGCCTTGAAACATCATTTGTCAGTCTGTCAGTGTGATTCAGTAGAACGGTAGAGTGTGTGTGTGTGTGTGTGTGTGTGTGTGTTGCTAAGAACAAGGTGTCTTTAGTGCAAGCCATCATTAGTCAGTGTGTCAGAGCAGTGGTGTGGAATAGAGGGCTGGATTGACAGTCTGATAAATGAGGGCAGCTCCTCTCTCAACAGCACTGCTAAAAACAGACAGCGAGAGAGAAAGAGAGAGCAGGAGAAAGAGAGAGAGAGAAAAATGTCAGCAGATGAGTTACTGAGCAGATCAGAACTGACATAAATCAAATCTGTCCATGACTTGCTCCATCTTCTCTCTCTCGCTCGCTCGCTCTAACGTCAGCTCTAAAACTCTCAATACATCATACAAGTCAAAAGCAAGAAAATTTGTACGAGAGATCTTGACTGATCTCTTGTACTATCCAGGTAAATGAGCGGATCTTGATTGCTGGATTTAGAGTGTGTGTGCGATGTGTTATACACACACAACTTTATTTTTCCTTTTATTACAAAATAAATATTCTAAGAGCATACCATAGACATGTATTGCTGCTATTATTATTATTAATAATAAAACATTTTAAAATGTTATGTAATAAATATTACAGATTTTAATATTTTATATATTATTGTTAATAATAGTAATAAAAAACAATTGTAAAATTTCTCACTTTTTATTAACTGTCTATAAAACAATTGTATAAAATTGTAAATAAAATGTATAATTTTTTTTTTAAAAAGAGGGCAATTCTATAATTGCAGGTACATTTCATGTCCAAAGTCATTATTTCTTTTCTACTTTTTTCAAAAATAATTCAAAATTTGTACTCATTGTCATGGATCACAGGGTTACAGACTGTAACAATATAATATTTTCTGTAAGAAGTGTCTTATATAGCTGCAAATCATGATTTGTTGCTGTCTGTGTCAATTTTGTTACCAAGGCAGAGTAACAATTTTAACAGTATGTAACAACTGACACATGACTGTTACGTACTGTCAACATTGTTACTCTGCCTTGGTAACACAGCTTGACGGTAACAGAAATTATGACATAAAAGAAAAAATTATGACATAAAAGTGAATGTGTTTTGATTGTGATAAGAAATACTTGATTATTAAAAATCCATGTAGATAAAATGCCCCTTCCAGCATACACAGTGTGGTTCATGCACTGGTCTTCTCCTGTTGTAATCTGACAATGTCAACCATTTTAATTCTGCCTTAGTCTTCTGTAAGAGCCATTCCTCCAGCACTCCAGATGTGTGAATGGATAAGAATATGAGTGAGCAGATTAAAGTATGTGTTGCCGCTGTCCAGGAGGTTCCTCTCCATGTAGCCGTGTGTTTGAAGACTGTATCTGCACGTGTGTGACAGCTCACAGCAGAGGCTGACACAAAATAAACACGTTACAGTAATTAACCTTGACAGGCTCAATGCGGCCGCCAGCAGCAACTTACTCCTAATGATACAATTAATTTATAATTAAGGTACACTGTCTAACCAGAAACAGAGAGAGAAAAAGTGCGCACTCTTTGATACTTAAAAATAGCCTCTCTCATTCACAGACTACAGTCACACAGTCAGCTTTGGATGGCCTTATTTACTAATACACGAGACGCTCAAATATACTTTTGTCAGTGACTCGACGGACAACAGTTGTGTTTCCACTCTTATAGCACACATCAACCAAACTCGCTTTCAAAATTCAGCTGCGACTGTGAGTGACTTTGGCTCTTTTATAACTAGACTTCATGATGGACTGCCGGTAGATGACATAACTACACCATCTGTTTCCCAAATGTATTTTTTTCCATTGATTACCATTCTGACAAAATAAATGGATGTCACATTGACTGTAGAGAAAACGTTGATGCTCTACTTTTGTGCTTTTTTCATATCATGCACTATTTTCCTTTATACTGAGTCTATCATCTGATTACTGCATTTTGGAGGTCCCTCTGCTGGTGAAACAAGGCATTACACTGGACTGTAGGTTGTGTTGCCTATTGAGGGCCATTTGTGGCATGTGACACATTTACTGTCAAATGCTATTGCTCTATTAAGGCCATTTTAGGAGCCTGCAATTCAAAGAAGCCCAAAAGCATTTTCCTCAGACCCTTCCCTCTGCTACCCACCACAGAGCCTTCAGAGAACTCCAACCCATAATTTCCACCTCTCACGTTCAGTTCACAGATGAGTTTTTGACTCTGTAAAGGCCAAGCACATTGTTCATCATATCTGTTTTATACATGTAATATTTATTGTGCAGCATAAGGATTCATTAGTAGTCTTCAGAGAAGACAGTTTTATCAGACCATATGGCCCTGTCTGTAGAACACACACATTCCATCTGTAGGATGCCTGTGAAACACACACACACACACACACACACACACAGTCTGTCTAACAGACACACGGTCAGCATCAGGTTAGCACAAACCTTTACTATCCCAGCCCAGCAAATTTTTTTTCTTTATGTTGATAAATATGACATACGCATCAGAATTGCTGCATTAGCATCTATATAAGAACAAATACACAAATTTAAAATCTATAAGGCCTGGCATTAAAATTTGCTGCAAATATTTGTCAAGAATATCATGATTTTGAATCAACACAGTGTTATTTTTAATGTGTATGTATATATATAAATATAATATGAATGTTAAAATAAATGTTAAAAACTGAAAATATAAAAATTTTATATATATTTCAGTTTTATATTAATTTATTTTTAACATTCATATTAATTTTACTTTCATTTTCAGTCATTTTGACTTTAATATCATACTTCAACTTATTTTAGTTAGTTGCCAAGGCAATATTTTAGCACTGGGCAAAGATTAATCACGATTAATCGCATCCAAAATAATTTTTTTTGTGTACATTATGTGTGTGTACTGTGTATATTTATTATGTATATATAAAGACACACACACATACTGTATATATTTAGAAAATTACATTTATATTTATAATTACATATAAATATATTTTATATATAAACATATCNTATAAAGACACACACACATACTGTATATATTTAGAAAATTACATTTATATTTATAATTACATATAAATATATTTTATATATAAACATATCTTATTTTCTTATTTTTCTTAAATATATACATGCATATGTGTATGTATTTATATATACATAATAAATGTACACAGTACACACACATATATTATGTACATAAAAACTTTTATTTTGGATGTGATTAATCATTGCCCAGCAATACAGTATTTCGTTTTTTAATCTAATATTTATATATTTTGTTTTCATTTTTTTTTTCAGAATGCCCTTGGAGCTTATTGATTGATGTATTTTTGAGTATAAATTAGAAAAACTGGCAAGACAAAAGGCAACCGAGAGCTTCTTTTCTTCATTTATGTCCACCTCCCTAAAACAGGAGTGAAGATTTTCCACAAAACAGTCACGATAACAGGGATCGAGTTTCCGCTTAAGCACCTCAGAGACAGATCTAGTTTAGCTTCTGGTTTTCTTTACCTTTTAATACATGGAAGTTCACTTAGTCCCATTGCTCAAGAGCAGGAGACGGGGATCAGGAAGGGAAGACAGCAGAAGAGAGGGAGAGAGAGAGAGATGTCTGTATCTGTCAGCGCGAGGGAGACTAAGCTCTGACAGGTGTGTCAAGCAGTCAGTCACCTGTCAGCACTACAGAGAAATGAAAGCGAGAGAGGGGACAGAGGCTGTCTGCCTTTGAGCCTGACCCATATAACTCACACACACCTGTCCTCATACACCACCAAAGACACGCACTCTCCGTCAGAGTCCACCTATGTAGGTCAAAGGCTGCCTGGGGCTATCCCAGAATTCCCACAGATGAGGACAGAGAATAGTGTGTCCTGCTAAATCTCTCTTGTTCTATTTCTCTTTTATCCCCCTCAACACACTGATCGAAATTTGCATTCTGTCATCCTCACCTTGTCAGAAAGACGAAGACAAAATTTGAGAGTCTAGAAGTCTTGCCAGGCAGTCTCTGCTCTGTTTATGCACTTTTTTTTTTTTGCGGTGGAAAATGAGATGTGCAAACGGAGCCAAATAAACGCATCTTCTTTGACAGGCCTTTGTGCTTGAGCTCTCCCCTCCAACACCACAAGAGAGGGCCTGCTGACAGTTTTATGGCTGTATAGAAGCAGAAAGAGAATGACAGAGGAGGAGTGCAAGCAGGAGTTGTGCCAAAATGCTGGATGAAGCTTATGGCTCTGTCCGAACCCAAAGACAGCTGTCTTGCAGCAAAAGCAGTTCCTCCAAAACAAAAAATTCTGTCATCATTTACTCACCCTCAAACTGTTCCAAACCGGCATGAGTTTCTTTCCTCTGCAGAAGAACGTTGGCAATCAGACAGTTGTTGATAAGCCAATGACTTCCACAGTATGGAAAAACACTATTGAAATCAATGGCTACCGGCAACTTTCTTTAAAATATCTTCTTTTTTTGGCAAAATCACATGTTGGGGGAAAAAAAAACTTACACAACAAACTTCCATATTCTGTAAAACAGGTTGCATCAGGTCTTTAGTATGTTCTTTGTTAAATATACAGCTGTTTTACTCAAAATGCCTTCAAGAACATACCAAATATTAGCAAAACCAATGGCCTGATTAATATCTAATTTTTTTTTTTTCTTCTTTTCACTAATATTCAGATATTAAAAAAGGCAATAACAAAAACATATAGATATAGGGTAGATGATTAAAAGTACATAGACACTGGCATCAGTTGATACTGCTGTTAAAGAGATAGTTCACCCAAATATCACCAGGGCATCCAAGATGTAGGTGACTTTGTTTCTTCAGTAGAAGTGAAACGAAGATTTTTAACTCCAACCATTGCAGTCTGTCAGTCATATAATGCAAGTCAATGGGAACTTGATCTATGAGAAAAAAACATGCACAGACAAATCCAAATTAAACCCTGCGGGGTTTTTGAACAGTATTTAAATCGTTTTTTTACCTCTGTTAGACTAATACAAGAAGAAAAACAAGA
>SCHK01179544.1:198-20560 GCA_004124795.1 Poropuntius huangchuchieni | reverse complement strand
CTGTCACCTGACTTAACGTCATGACGCAAGCACCAATGAGGTTTGATGTAACTGATGGTATGAGTAAACATGAGTTGATTAATTGATCTGATTTAAGAATGGATCACCACTTAAAGGGACAGTTCACTCAAAAATAAAAATCCAGTCATTACTCTCCCTGATGTCATTCCAAACCCATAACTTCTTCATTTTCAAAACACAACTTTAGGCTTTCATTTACCATATTTAAGGTGTTCTGTGTGAATAAAAGTTCTTTGTATGTGTGATGATCAGTATGTGAATAAAAGACTTGGATTAAACCACTCAATACACATGAATATGTTTTACAGTAATTTTATGAAGTGTCAAAGTTTCAGAACTTTCCCTTTTAGGTGAACTAACCCTTTAAGTTTCAGTCTGTTCAGCAGAGAAATTGATTGTATTAAACCACTGGAGCATGGATTACTCTTACACTACCTTTATGACCATTTTAAAACTTGAACCTCCACTGACTTTTATTGTATGGGCAAAAACAACTGAAACATTCTTCAAATATCGAAAAAAAAAGAAACTCATAGTTAGAAACAACATGAGGGTGAGCAAATGGTGGCAGAATTTCAGTTTTTGAAGGAACATTTCCATATTTACATTTGAGAAGATGAAATGGGCAGTACTTCATTTTCTTCTAAAAGGTGAATAACGAGTCCTGGGAGATTACCCCGATGGGGTCACCTAATTCATGAGTTCAGAATATCGATCAACCTGCACTGCCAGGCAAGAATTTCAGATTCAGGCCCAAGAGAGCTCTAAAACACTTCCAAGTGTGCATTTAATGTTCAAGGAGATCATGCAGTAACTATGTGAGACAATATGTTCAAACTGGCAGAGTCGTATTGTGGTTTGGCAAGTGGTAGGGATGTTAGGGAGTTAAATGTAACTTTGTGACAGAGAAACAAGTACATGCGGGAAATACAAGAAAAGCGATTTGGATTCTGACAGCGATTTGTTTTCTTTCCAACAATAGAGGACAGAGAAACATCTCTGATTCATCTAAAACCACAGTCTGAGATTCAACACATCCTTCTGTCATCAAGATTACATTGCTCTTAAACATTTCCTTCTCTTTACTAAAACATTCACATTTTACTGCCTCATCTTGTCCGCTCCAGCGCAGTTTGTAAGTAAATCCTATTTTATAAGTATATTTACATGCACAGTTATAATCAAGCTACAGCAGGTTATTGCGTATCTGAGCTATACTCTATACAAGTATAAATGAAACAATGCGTAATACAGTAATTGAAGGACTAAATGCACACTGTCTGTTTTCACACCAGGTGTACATTGGAAAGGCAAATTGTAGTCCAATTAAAGTGTAGTTGTTGCAGTTGCTGTTTTTTTTTTCAGGTCTATTAATCTGACTTTTCAAAAAACAGATTGGTATGATTTCAGTTGGGACTAATGACATTTTAAAATGCAAACTGTTGTTTCAGTCCAGTGGAAGTGCATGTAAACCATGCAGAAGATAATAAAAATTATGAACTGACTGAGCTAAAGACATAATTTCCCTCTTTAAAGCTGCTGTAGAGCTGAATTGAATTTTTTAAATTGATTTTATTAATTGATAAACACTGACACTGTTATGAACAGAACTGATTTAATACTGAACTAACTTGAACTGAATAATGACGCTAGTGTCTTTTATAGATATGCTTAACAGCTGAAACTGAAGTTGTTTCATAACTGATGAACAATATTTACAACATTACACAGCTCTTTTCCTGTTTATTACTGTGAAGTTGCTTTGAAACAATCTGTATTGTATAAAGCGCTACAAATAACCGTGTGACTTGACTTTAAAAGGATTTTTATGTAATGTAATGATTTAAAGGATTTTTCCCTCAAGTACGGAGTGACATTCCCATTTCATTAGGATGGCCTTCCTCTCATCACTTCGTATTCTTGACAGGCTTCAGACTGTGGTTCGATGCATTAAAAAATTATGCTTCTCAATGGCATAAGCTGATCAATATCGTAAGGCCACATTAACAGGGCACTCAGGGGTTTATAGGGGTCCTTTTCCACTCAAGGATCCAATCAGTTAAGTGCAGTTCAAGTGAAACCTAGGTCTCTTTGCAGTCCCGCTTATTGATCGCTATCTATTAAACACTCTCTCTCAACACTATGTTTCACTCACTTTAAAACCTCCATTATTATCTCTATTTCAAATCCATTTCTCCTATATGTATACATATCTATATGTATATGCATCCCGGTTCAACTCGAGCGCTTTGGTGAAATTTCCTTTCAGTAAGAGTTTGGTCTAGTACACGAACATATATTAGGATCAACAAAGACAACTGCACTGAAAACTCCCCAGTATACTGGAATGTTTCTCCTACATACAGTAGAGCTGAAAGAGGACCAAACCCTCTGTCAGATCATTTACATCATATATTTCCATATTTAAGTTTGGGTTATGAATGAGAGGTTGCCATAGCGTTTCTGTAGGTGTTTGATTGCATTTGGCCCCCCCACACACACACAACGGTTTTCCCTTGGGTTCTGCCCTGGCTCAAAGGTGTCACACGGCTCTTTCTTCTCCTGTTTAAGCTCTGTTTGCTTTAACGCTGCCCACCCCTTCACTCCTCTCTTTTCACTTCTTCACTTCTTTTCATTCTCTTGCTCTTTCTTTTCATTTCGGCACTGGATCTGATGGCACTGCGCTCAGGAAAAACACAGCCGAGGAATGTTCGGCAAAAGCGTCGGCTCGCTGACAGCAAGATGGATGCTGTGAGTGACGATCTTTTGTGCCCCACGCAAGACTCACACATGCAGGCCCCGGTAAAAATAAAGTGTCAAGGATACAGGGGAGCAATTCATTTCTGCTGTGTGACAGTGGCGTCTCAGCTGGTTTGTTTACATTTTCAGCGAACAGATACATGTTGGGCTTACTCAGAGAGAGCAGAAAAAAAAAAGAACAAGCTCTTCTTTTCTAAAGCATGAGTCAAAACAGGCATTGAAAACTAACTGGGCAGGTGCAAAATTAGCTATAAAATGTGTGATTGCTGACAGATGATGACTATCAGGCTGTTTTCATTATAGTTATGATTCAGACTTGTTTATGCATAGCCAGACATTATTTGCATGTCCAAATGACAGTGCACCATCATACTGCTATTGAAATGAACTGACTCAATAAACAGATGCATAGCATGTTAAAATATCATAATTCTTTAGGATGCAGACAGTTTCACCCACAGAGGTACATGCTTTTTTTTCTTACGGATACTCTAGTCTAAGTGAAATCACAGAAATACACAAAGGGCATTGTCAGTGTTAACGCTATTTTATTTTAAGGGATTTTTTAATCAACAGGAATTATATGCATCAGTTGCACCCATAAGCACTTTTCATAACCCAGAGATTTATCTTATCTATCCGACTGCTGATAAACAGTCAGCTTTAAGAGTGCTTCAGCTTGGTTTGGGGCATCTTAGCAGCCAAACAATTCAGTGCAAATTATAACAGTTAATTTCATTTATGAAATAGGTTCCTTGTCCATTTAATTATAAGCAATAGACTAAAAATACATGTTCCTCCAGCTAAGTTTGTCATGTAGTGATACTGTGTATTTCAAATATCTGTGTACAAAGGTTTTTTTTTTGATATTACTAATTTTATAAATAATTTGTAAATAATTATTATAATGACAACAATAATAATATGTAAATAAATATTTGGCAATCTTACCAGCTCCGTCTGATACAACTTAATTCGATCATTTTAGTTTTTATTTGTATTTTGTTTGTAATATAACGTGAATAAATAAAGAAAGAACAAGTAATAAAGAAAAGTAATAATAATAATAATAATAATAAAGAAAGCAGTGAATATGTCTGAAAATTATTTTAATGACTGATAAAATTGAGTGCACGGGCCAAAAGACGAGGCGGCTCGTTGGCAGACTTTTACCACATCGCTCTTTAGACGACCAAATATATGTTGTTTGTCTTTGTCGCTTCAGTCTCTAAAGACACCTGTTCACTTTTTTCCGATTTGTTTTTTGTTTTTTCATTATATGGGATGATGCCGACTATATACTAATATTTTTGCCCCTAAACTAATAATAATCACTATGAATATTAGTTTTATTTTTTTTAAGTGTACTATTTAAACAGTAAAGAAATGGCGCGTGGCACTGCTTATAAAATAAACATTAACACGCATCTTTTCAAGCTGTATTGGACAAACGATTCCACATTTTTGTTCAAATATATTTTAGCGCATTTTGTTCAAATAAAACGAGCCTAGGTTTCTTAAACTTCCATATTATTATTGTTTTTTGACGTAAACTTTTAATTAATAATGCGTAGCCTATAATCGTTTGCAAAACAGACCTTAAAGTGAAGCTATGTATGCTATTCTTTAATTATGTTCCTAAGACATTTATTCAAACTCTGTTCGATGCCGAGATTTGTACAATTTGGCTGTTGCATATAGTTGTAAATCATAATAAATTGTATTTGTTTAACTTTGACAGCGGTACTTGCTGCTTACCTCCAAACCACTATTTCAAGCTTGAAAAAAAATTGAGATTTTTTTTAATTATTTCTCCAAATCATTTAGTGAATTCTCCATAAATCTGTCACTTATATTGTTGTTCTGTAATGGTCCTGAAAGTTCCCCTCACTATGCGAAAACACCCGCACTTTTTACTTGGCAGTCACGGCTGGTTTCTAACTCATCTCAACGCGACGAAAGATCAACGATATGTCTTTGGTGATGTTTTCTCGCCTTCGGCTACGCGCTTTCCAAAAATGATGCAGAAATAAAAAGATGGACCTACCGACACATTCGTTGGCTTCTCTGGCGGTTGCGCGCTGCCAGGGTCGGTCATAGTGAAAAGGTTTGCATCTGTCACACTCTGGTCCGGCTGTGTTGTGCTTGCACTCGCACACCAGATTTCCATCCCGGTCTTTGACGCACCGTGACGCGTGTCCATTACACTTGCATCTGCCTCCGACCTGCAGGTCTGACACGGCGTAAAAATAGGAATCTCTGGCCAGCTCCGAGTCATCCTCATTTTCGTCTCCGAAAGTGTGCAGTCGGCTGAAAGTCACCTTAATGTCAGTGGCAGTCACCCAGTCCTGAAGTACGGGTGAATTGTCAAAGTCGTGCGCGGAGGGTCGCCCGTCCAGGGTGCTGAACGCGATCAACCCGCCGGAGAGAGGGTGCATGTCGGTGTGAGAATCTGTGCAGATGGCCTCTTGCTCGTTTTGCTTAGTGATCGTGGCTTTGCTGGGCTTGTTGTACATCTTTCTACACTGGGTCGAGTAGTACTGGAAAGGCACCCAGGACTTTCCGTAGTCCATCGATTTAAAGATAGCCATGGACTCTGGTCGCGGCGAGCAGAACTGCAAACTCACGTAGGTCACCTCGAATTTCTTGCCCAGGGACAATGTTAAAGTGACGTTTTGAGGATACTGGATGTAATTGTCCGACTGCCAGCAGGTGAGATTGTGAGGATTGTTCAGGTCGGTTAGGTAAGCAGGTGGGTGATACTTCTTTGGGTCCGACGCGTCGCACGTGTGGCAGTTTCTGTGCCTTTCATCGCCTTTCTCAGTCACCACACAGTACCGACTCGGTGTTTTGCCGCAGGTGCTGGACGCGCGCACTTCCTTCCCGAACGCCGCGTTGACGAAATCGGGGATGCATCTTCTGGGGTGACCGTTCTCGTCGTAGCACGGATCCGGTGGGGAGGTCTGAGCGGCGAACATGCTCATGCCGTATCCGCCGACAGTCCCTTTGACCACACAGTAGAGAGTCACCAAAGTGACCAAAGCATCCGAGACCCTCGACATCATCACGCGCCTTCCTCAGTCTCTCCTGTGCTGAAACACAGCCGTGTCCTAATGAGAAGATGCTTTCACTGTTTGCAGATAGAAAATCAGTTGACAGTCTGAGCGTTATCAATCCACAGCCGATATGACACCACGATCAAACCGGTTCCAAATAACAAACTAATGCGAATCTAAATCTGACCCCAGCATACGGGCAAACTCCTGTATCTAAACCACTACGGGATATCCGACAATATTTACGCTTTCGCAATTAAAGAAAATCGCAATTGGAGAAATCTCCACACAGATCACTGTACCTCCGTCAAACAGTTCAGAAAAGTCACAAAACAATTTCAGTTCGTGCTGGCTCTCTTTTTCCGTGAGTATTGGACACGCGCTTTCACTTGTCTGGTTCTTGAATCTCTGCGCATGTAGAGGATATAAGAAGATCCCGTTAGTTTGAGCTCTAGTGAGATAGGAGACACTCACGTTGCCCCTTTCTCCCTTTCTCCCTCTCTCTCTCTCTCTCTCTGTATCTGCTCTATGGAGAAAGAGCCGGACGCGTCTTTACGCAGGGCTTTGAGTTTATTCATCTCCAGCAGTGACACTCGAGAGAACAACGACATCCACTGGTAGATTATCAATAAAACCCCAGCAGACGGGGATTGAACAGAATATAATGGAAGCGCAGTTTTAAAACTAGTACAACATAGCCATATTCAGTATATTCGCTCTGTAATTGTCGCGTTTATTTCATTTATAAAATAAAGGGTATAGAGACTTTATAGAAAAATATTGAATATTTTTTTGTTGCTATTTTTATAGCAACAAGCCGAGTATGTACAACAATTATAATGCTGATTTCAGCAAGACGTGCACAAAATGTGAATTATTAATTAGCTAGCATCTAAAGTTAATGACTTCCTTTAGTTTGGTTTACGTGTTTGATTTACAGGCTTTTGTTATGAACTGTTACCAAATCTTTAGTAACCAATTTATTTTAAAGGCAAACAGCGACAACAAACCAAATAACTTTTGGTTAGCCATAACAGCTAATTTAACTGAATTTTGCATGAAAAGTCATGGTCTTCGCATTTCTAACGCTTATTTTAGATCGGATGTGGAATTTAGGCTACTGTATGAAATGTGTTCTCTCTGTCAGTACAGTGATTAAAATCTTAAATCTAAACGTGAACATAGCCTACAATAAACTTTTATAATATAATTACTAGGCAAACCCAAACCTTGACTCAAGGTCTTTTGCATTATGATTATAAATAAATATTATGAATAATAATAGTAATAAATACTATAGTGGGCTATATTAGACTAGACTAGAGAGAGGTCTGAATTGTGACGCCTAAAGGACGTTTGAATAGATTTTGCCAACTTCTAGATTCTGGATTTTGTCTTAAAGTGTAGCACAGTAAAGTATTGTTATTAGTTGCCACAATTAACAAACAGCACTGGTTTTACAGATTATGCATTTTTATATCAATTATTTATAACATGTATGTCCATTGTTTAAATCATTAGGCTATATATATATATATATATATATATATATATATATATAGGCCTATATATAATTAGCAAATAAAACGAATTTCGCGAAAGAAATGCAAAGCTATAATACATTGTTATACAAAAAGAAAGCAATGACAATAATAATAATATTTGTCTATGTATCCGATATATTCATCTAATGGTTAGTTTTTCAGTGGAAAGCACACGAACGGTCTAGAGTAGGCTAACCTAAAACAAACAAACAAAAAAGACCGCTAGGCTACTTTTGGCGCCAAATAAATTCCTCTGACAAAATTGTATTCTGCGTGGTTACTTTGTTATTTACAATATTAGGCCTACTGTTTTGGGTAAGTTTTGAGAAAAAAAAAAAAAAAAGCCGAGAATTAGTGACGTTATGTTGTGTCAAGAACCAAGAACCTCTGTATTCAAAGTGAACATGCGGTGAAATATTTGGAGTCATGGATTGCCATTTAAACAGAGTTGTTGAAACGTACCTTTAAATAGAACTGCTATATGCAGTTTACTCTGTTCACATTGAGTTAGACTCCTCCGATCCGATAAAGACTTTTTTTTTTTTAATAATAAGGCGTTTTCCTACCTATAACAAGGGCACATTAAATGCTCCAACCAGGGCCTCCAAACGTTTGATTAACAATGTTCAGCTCTAGGCCTACCAAATGATAAATGAATTAATCAAACGCTCATTCACATTCACTGGTTATCTACATTAGCGACTGGGCCTACAGTAAGTAAAGCATCGCTTGAATTTACATGGTGATTAGAGAGAGAGATAGTAGCCTAACTGAACAAGGTGATGAAAGACGCATGCGCAAACAGCATGGGTGTCAGAATGCGTTTCAGCTGAAGTCTGAAAATTAGATTATCCATGTGAACGCAAATAAAACCAAAGTTTTGTAAATAAATGTAAATAAAACCAAGGCTGGGCTATATTTTCTAGAGATTTCTAATTTATTTATTTATTTGATTGATTGACGTGATTGTTATGCTTGTGTTTTGTATAACTCTGTATTTTGGATTGTTTTTGTTTTTTTATGTAGCCTACATATAGGACCAGACTATATATTTTGTTTCCAAACGAATAGACTTTTCTGTAGGCTAGGCCTTTTAAGATATTTGTGGCTTCCATTTGAGGAAGTTCAAGCTCAAAAGGCATATTCAATTCGTGTTACTGGTTTTCGTCTTTCCTTTATTGTTTAATATTATTCAACACTAATTTGCTGCAACCTAAAAACCTTTTAGCTACTGTCGGGTCGTTTGTTTTTCTGCAACGCGGTTGAACCACTAGATGGCAGTATTTCATTTCCACTAACCAAGTTTATCCAAAGCCTGTCGCCTATTAGCTAAAACACCTGTCATGTTTTTTGCTATTGTGGATTTACCATTACAGCTTATTTTTAAGCTTCCTGCGCTGAGCTGTCCTGATTCATCTGACTGGAAGCGTTAGTAGATAAGTTCCCTCTTTAGAGGAGTCACAAACCATTCAGTGAGTTCCACTCATTGTGAAGGCTATATTACAATTAAGCTGACTAATATGTGTGAGTTTTGAGAAAGGAAGAGACAGAGAGACACTCTTATGGTACAAAATGCAAATTTTGACCTCTGGGGAAGTTAAGAGTTGATCATATGCTGAGAGGCTGAGTCTGCAGTTAGACTAGAGAGAAGTCTGATAAAAACACACCATGCTATTTAATTATTTGAATATCTTAAAACAATATCAAACAACAAAATAAATGGTGTGTACCTAACAAGGACCTTAGTTAACTTTTTCAACTTCAAAAAGTTTAAAAATATACGTAGGCCTATATAATATCTTATGTTTGTGAACATTTGAAATATATCAGCATGTTCAGTAAATGTCAAAAAGCTGTTATTTCTAAGAACAGCCTGTCATCATTCATGGCAGCCATCCATAGCACTAGTAAAACTAAGACGTCAGTCAAAGAACAAAGCCTGCGTGTGTAAGTCAAACCTCCTCCCACTCATGAACACATGTAGCCCATGTCTTCCTCTTTGAGTTCTTTTGCACCTTCTCTCTCTGAGTTCCTGTTTAGTTGCACTAAAGTGCAGCAGGCGTGCTGATATAACTGCTCCTGTTGTTGCTGCCGTTGTTCAGTGCCTATGTAGGCTGATATAACCTGATGCTGAAGGATGTGGTTACATTTCCACCTCTTTTCATCTTAAGCGCTGGATTACACTGCAAGGACATCGGTTCCATCTCAACCCGCACATTGATAAAAGGCAAAGAAATCATGGGAAGAGGATAAGAACTCCAGGTAAGTGTTGCCTGTGGTGCATTCCTATATCATGATCATTTTAATCTGAGCTCATAGTTTAGGAAAGGAATAAAACTCAGAATTACAAGGCCAAGTCAATAGACATGATGTGCAGGTGAATTCTTCCAAGCCCATGATTTGCTTTAGCCAGAATCAGAAACTTTTTTGCTTCCTCCACGTCAAATATTTACATGTGAAGACTCCCAATGCTCCATGACCTTTTAAATGGAGTTTTACGACAGGTGATGTTCATAGCTGAGGATGTCAGATGGAGACTTTACTATTCACTGATTTTGTGCAGTGAGGCATGCAGGGACAGCTGTTGAATGATATTTATCTACCAGTATGCAATACAATAATGCAATCATGTAATATGCTCAGTTATGTGACAGCATTGGTGTTCTGTTTTGTTGTTATTTTAGAGAGTAAGCTGTAATTAAACTTTTAGACTGTTTTTTAAACGATGACTGCAAGACATTCACGTAGGCTTCCTCTGTGGCGAACGGTCAGATGTAAAACAGTGGCTAAGTCGGAGATCTTATCGTGTTCGAGCAGCAGACTTATAGCAGGCGCTCTAGTTCTCACAGAAGATCCATTAAGATAATGAATGGGTGCTAATATAGCAGGACAGAAATGATTTTTCTTAATACATGTATATACAAATAAATATTATCAAGTCTGCAGATTCTAAGTGCTTGGTAGCAAAATACAATCAATCTCACAAATACAGGAGATGTTCCTTCTCTGCAGAGAAAAGCAGATGCTTTGCATCAAGTTAGAGGCCAATGCACTGCAAATTCATGATATTTTGAGAAATATGACACATATTTCCAAGTAAGGATGGAGTAAAGGCCTCTAAGTGCAAATATATGCAGATGATGAATTTTATATTTCACTTGCAAATTAGTTTTCTTTTTAATACTGTCTATAATATTCAAATGATATATTTTTCATTGCCACCATAGCATACGATAGTTCATAGTTCGAGCCTTCAGTGTATAGTTGACAGGAGCAAGTGTGATAGAACAGCTTTAAAGTACTGAGATACTTCTCCTTTTCATGCAGAAACAGCATCTGACAGAAATTCTAATAATACATACATAAGGAAGTTTAATTTTTTTGGCATTCATGTGCTTGTCTAGCAGCAACTTAACAGAGAGGAATATCAAATTATGCTACTGTTCAGTAAAAACCTTGAGCAGAAAGATGAATAGATTTGTCATACTTGTAAATATCTGAGTATAATACAGTGCAACACAATGCAGTACACTATCAGTAAGCAAGTAAACAAGCAACACCACACAACTGATGCAACTTTAAGTTGTAAATGTGACAAACTTTCAGCTGAGTGAAATAACAGGTTCCTCACTTAATAACAGATCATTGGCTAAGTTTGGATTCCAGTTGAATCTTCTGGAAGATTACGCAACTAGAGACTGGAAACGAAACTGGATGAAAGTTTCAGTGGTGACGGTCATCAGTGTGTGTATCATTGCTTTTAAACATTGTGGTCAGCCCATAAAAGGTCACTGGACAAAACATATTTGTGCTTAGACTATAGGAAAGTTATAATATTTCAATGCTTTAGATTCCCAAAAGTCGTATTCAGGCACAGCAATTACATATAACTCTTACACGACACTTGTGTTATTTTAAATGGCTATCATAATACATGTTTTTGTCAGCCAGGTCCTCTAAGTTCAGAATACGTTAAGTTTGAGTCATAATTTGAAGTGAAAGTTGCTCCTTTGTAATAAGACTTAGGCGTTGGTTGTGTCTGACATGAAAGACACACTAAAGTTGTTTTGTGTTAAACCTCTTCCTGTTTGTATGACAGCAGGGTTCATATCTTTTCTATCAAATTCAGATTCCCCAATGTTTTTACCTGTGAGCTCATCACACCTGGCATGCACAAAATGTGTTTCTTTCCAAAAATATAACGTGGTTTATTTATTCTACAAATTTAGATTCCTATGACACACTTATTTATATGCTAAATACAGGTTAGAAACAAATGCTTGACATTGGCAGCATTATATCAGTTATTTATGATAAAATGAACTCGGAACACTGAAATGAAAATAGACTGAATTCAGAACCGCAGTATTGCGGACATTCAAAATATTTACAGTATTACATCTTTAAATGGGCACTTGTAAATTACACAATATGGGGATGTCCATACTTTCACTTAATAAACAGAACAGCCACCTGAATAAATGGATGTTCCGAGTAAAACTGAAATTTTTATCTTCTAAATTTGTATATACAGTATAAAAATGATATATAAAATGAGTGTATTTAAAACATATACAAATTGAAATGGAACTCTGAAGGGGTTAAATAGCGCAGAGCAGCAAAAACTAAACAATATAGAGACGTTTTTGTTCTTTAAAAATGTAGTTTTACTAATAAACAAGTCATTCAGAGTCTTTAATTCCTGTTCATGCATGCTTAACAGATTTGCTTGTTTCCTTGTTTTATATAACACACGACACTTCAGTTCGGTTTTACACAACATAAGCTGAAACAGAGGTGAGTGTAAAGTTCCCACAGGTACCAATAGAGGCTAAAAGGAAAGAATAGAGTTCCTCATTTCCGCCTAGACAGGAGAAAATCAGCATCCTGGTTCTGGTAAATATTGCTCTGTGATAGATCCCCTGCATCCTACTGTATCTGCTTAACTGGGCCACTGTGTCTGCGGCAACATATAAAAAGGAAGCACTTACCGTTGAATGTTGTCACCATTGTTCGACTGCTGTTATTTCCTAAAACGATCACGGCAGGGGGAGTTTGGCCTTATTGTTATGGGAGGGAGGGATGTGGAAGAGAAGACTCTGGGCTCACAGGAGAAGGTGCATGGGGGATATTGGTCCCCATCAATCAGAGACTACACACAATGAGCGTCGACCCCCTCATGGTGTGGGAGTCTATCATAGCGGCCGATCGCACCACAACAATGGAGCAACACCTGTTTCCTCGGCAAAGCTCAGGAGCAACCTTCCTGTACAGGGCTGTTGGAAATATGATCAGGAGAAGGAGCTGAGATGAACCTTCATGCTGGGTCACAGTGGGAACGTGAATCAGCTGAGATGAAGGGAGCATCTCATCAGGCATGCTGTTAGATTTGATGGAATTTAGTGTCCAGTCTGTTTCATCTGTCTGGAGATCTGAAGTTGTATACTGTATGTGGAATTGCTTTGTTCACTTAAGTAATGCTATTATTTATTTTTAGAGTAAAAAATGTGATCCAGATTTCTAATGCAGCATTGCTGACTCAGGATAATGTACTACAAAGGCCCTGGTTGCGTTTCACTGATTTTGTTCACAGTCTGTGCACCTCAAATGCGTCTTTGCTTCACATAGGAAGTTTGCTGGGATTGTGTTTGTGTTGCCCAGATGAAATCATCCTCTCTCATAAGAGGATGTGAACACATCCTTTTACGTGTCAACAAGGTCACTTCCACATTTTCAGAGGTTGCAAAATGAACAAAAGGCTACAGGCTTCTGACTGACAGCTGCTGGTCACTTTGTTTGTGCCACTAATCAGACCGCTAATGTAGAACACTGGTTATAGTAAAATAATAAAAAGTATATATTAAAATGTTTAAAACAGATAAAGTCAAGATGTTTCTTATAACCCACAGTGATGTTTTTATTGAAAACTGTTCTTGAACTGTCCTTATGGTTGAATAACTGAATATCAATACTCCCAGTTTCTGTAACAAACGTTTGGAAATAAGCAGCTTTGTCATAAATACAGCAGAAATAACAATATCTTATATAGTCTGAAATATTGTGAATATTGGGGCCTTTGAGTCAAAAAGATCGAAAAGCACAGATCTAAAAAATATATGTTGAAGTCATGTTTTTTAATAAGAGGCTACAAGTTCTGTCAGGCAAAAATGCAATCCTGCCTTCTCAAACCATAAGACCAGGTAGCTAGTTTTGTGTTGAGTACATTTTAGTGGAATTTTATGTCAAGGCCGAGATATATATATATTTAAACCAAGACTGAATTTCAGGGGGTTAGACCAGGGACTGTTGCATGGGGTCAGTTTTTACACAGTCAGTTTAACTTTGAAATTAGAAATAAGTTAGAGGAAAATTACTGTCAGACTGTACATGACCATCACTGTGTACAAATGTAAAGGATTTACAACAATAAATATTCAAAAAAAATCGACATTTCACTTCTAGGTTGTAATTTAATTTGCACCTGGCACCTGTTGTCACCAGGTGCCACTTTCTGTTAAATTAACTGTCAATGAAATATAGTAGTCAATGAAATAGCAATCAAATGGAAACAATGTTGTGCCAATTTTGCGACATAAACCAGCTTTTTGTTTGCCTTTATTATGGAAACAGCAATCATAAGTTCAGTGATGAATTAGTTCCTTCCAGGCAACCTGGCAAGGCTACAATAGAGGTCATTAAGGCTAATATCAGGCTGTTCCCACTACCTTGCTTGCAGGCCTATTGTTGTGCTTGGGAAAAAAAAGTGACCAGCATTAACAGTCTTACTGTAAAGCAGAATGAGGCCATTATTATTACTGCTTTAGGTTTTATTTTTCATCCTGGTAACTTACATGGCAGTTTGAGTATTAATTTTAACTTGTTTTACTCATAATTTTTCTTGAGTTAACATCAACAAATTCCCCTTCGTGACCACAATGCACTAAAATAAATAAATTGAAATAAATAAAAAATAATGATATTTGGATTGGTGTTGCGTAATGATTAAATTTAGGAGCTACACGGACAAAACTAACATGAACATCCTGTCCTGTTTTATCAGATCAGAAAAAGCCCCTGACATCAGATAGGAAATCAGCTTAATCTATTTTCAACACTGTTCTGCTTTTCTTTTTTTTATGGAAGAAATGTAAGACATATAGGCCCTACTGTGTGATTATCTGACCAGAAGTTCTATCACAAGGTGCATATGGAGTTATCAAACCTTACATTTAAATTATTATATAGAAATATTATGGTATATTGTTATTATGGATTCATTTAAAGCTTCACTTAAATCATCAACTCACAAAACATCTTACTACATTTATTAGGCTACTACAGTTTTTAACCGCCAAATAAATCAAAGACATTGAATTGATATAGGCCTATATATTACAACGACTTATCTGAAATAGTCTCGTTTTCGTTATTTGTTTCATAATGAAATGTACTTGGACCTATAAAAGTAAATAGTTTGTTTCATAAGCAACAGATAACTAAGCGGTGCTTTTCTCTGTTTATGCAAATCCGCTTTATGACGCATGACGCTCAATGGGCCTCGAGCTCAGCGTGTTAATGCAACGTGATGTTTGGTGAGTGATGAGTTTTGTGTATGAGTTGACAAGTGTTTACAAGAAGCTAAGTGAACCAAAAAGCTTCACTTTAGTGTATCATCTATACTATTGGGGGGGTTGCGTTTTGTATTTAATGACTCAGAGTTAATATCTGAATGTTTGCTTCATGGTTTGGGGGATTTTTGTTTTGACATTGGGGAAGTTTTGAGAATGACAATTAAACGCAGTCTAATATGAGCCACACTTACATTGAATTCAGGTTGATTCTCTGATATAATGACCTTAAGACCTTAATTTGAAGAAAGAAAGAAGCAGTACGCAGAAACTGCATTACAAAAAGCAACGCATTGGAATGCGAACATGCGTTTTGTGTGAACGGCTCCTAAAAGTGGCTAAATATTTGTAATGATTCTATCTATATCTCTTTCACAGCTGCACTTTAAAAACTGCTCGTGTCAGCCAAACTTTAAAAATTTAGCTGAACTAGTTAAGTTATTGCGCATTTCAAACTTATATCGGTCAGTGACTCACTGGGAAAAAAATTCCACTAAATGCGTGTTTTTTTTTTTGTTTGTTTTTTGCATTTAGGGAAATGAGTCTGTTGGAAGAGGAATTCTCTATTTTTGCCTTCTTTTAATGTAATGACTTTACATGAAGGTGCTATATTAGATACTGTATGCGCATCTATATGCAGTTTGTCTTGAGCTCAACGTTGCTTATCATTCCTGGTTGTCTGTTCCCCAACTACTGCACATGTGGTGTTTATTGCTAGATGGCAGGTGCCATACTTCTTCTAACAGTAGGCATAAATGTCAGGAACTTTAAATGTTATCAGGAAGAAAAACAAACAGTTGGGAGCTGTGGCATCCCCTTAATTATCCCTAAACCAGATAGTTCTCTTGAAATTCTCTGAACACCGGGTAGAACATTTTCCTAAACCTCAATATCATTTACAGACATGCAAAGGATGCTGTATGTTTACTTCCCCAAAGGGAGGCTAGTGTTTGTCTACGTAGATAACATTATCTGGAATTTTACTAACACATGCTGAATTCATTCAGGTTACATCGTGTTATTGCATAGAAGCCCATCAAAACCTTGCATAATAGCGTATAACTTTTTTCTTGAATGATATTATTGGAATTCTCCTATTTAAATATAAGCATGCAGTTCTGCCATCTTATGTAATACTTTTTTAGTATCATATTTGCATAACAGATGAAGGAGGCGGTGTGTATTGCAACCCTTTTTTCACAGTTTCAAAAACAGGTAGCTTTACAGCTTTTATATGACTTTAGTTCTTACTTTGTTTTACAGTTACAGTCAAAATGCAGCACACCTCGTGCACAGAGGACCGGATCCAGCACGCTCTGGAGAGATGCCTGGATGGACTCCGGCTATCAGAATGCCTGTCACAATCCTGGAGTGGTAAGGCTCTCTGCTGCCGATGGGTCCCTTTTGTTTGGCATTTCAATTTCAATTTGTATTTGTGTGTTTTTCCTTTGTCTTTTGGTTTTCAACTGACCTTGTGCTGCAGACAGGGAAACTGAAGGTATTTGCCGCTGAAATGGCCTTAATTTATGCAAATAATTATATACGCATAATACCCTTAGGGGTCAATGAAAAGAGACACAGAGACACAACACACACTTTTTGTCTTCATCTGTTAATTTATTCAAAAATACATTAAAAAAAATTCATGTAAACATTGACTTAAATACACCTCTTCTATGATGAGTGTTTTTATTTTTTAGTTAAAATTAGAGAGCATTAGAGAGTAAAAAAAAATGTTATGTAAATATTCCTGATGCTATAATGGAAGAAAAAAGACATTAGGCTAAGAAAAGAAAAAACATAAAGTAGTTGGACATAATCTTTTGTTATTATTTCTTGAAAATGATAATAATAATAAATAAAATGAAAAACCTTTTTTTTTTCTAAGTTTGATGGTGCAACCAACATGCAGAAATAACACAAAACAGAAAATATTATTAGAGAGAGGATCCCTGCAGACCCTCATGACTGTGTTGAAAGGTCAAAGTCTCTTAAAATAAGTCAAAGTTAAACTTTTCTTGAAAGTTTTTCAAAACTGTATGAAACCGACATGAATACAAACAGTATATACACATGAATTTGGCATGTTTTAAACTGTTTTAAAATAAAATTATCTTTCTATATCGTGAATGTGATGCTGTAAATTTGTCATGGGCTCATGTAATTTTGTGACTGGGTAGGTGTAAATTCCAACTAATTGGTCATATATCTACATCAGTCCACCCACATCTGCATGTAATTGTTGACAGCAAAACACTACTTTTTCAATATAAAAACTGTTTCAAAGTTTAATTTGCTCAAAGACATCATGATGCATAGCTTGATGCATTATGCATTATGGAAAGGTCCTATATAGAATCTTTATTAGTTGTACAGTATATTTGATTTGGTTGTTTTTATGAACCAGGGAACTGACAAACAAAAGATCACACACTGATGAACACCATAATGTTGCTTGTGTGACACTGTTGATAGATTCAGAGAGAAGATTTTGTTTTCAGAGAGTGCTAAAGGAAGTGTATTATTTGACACCTTCATTTGGGCAGGAAGTTAAGATGTCCTTCGAGTAAAGCAGTTATCGGCTACTTGAGATCTTTAGTAGGAAAGCTGCAGCTGCCTTAAATATCCAGTGCAACATCTTTCTAAATTTGTGTTGTTTTGAGGTTACAGAGTTCTGTCGCGTAACCAATATGATCTGTTAATGCTGCTGCTCTCAAATTGTACACCACGGTATGTTCTTTCTCAGAATTCTGACCAAAACTGCACAGTACAGTTTAGAGCGCGGAGCTCTTTGACATCGACACAGCAGGGATTTCTATCGTGTAATTAACCAGCCCTATCCCGTCTGATGTGTGTGTTCAGATTAATTCCTGCCCTTCATGTGTTCTCGACTCATTTGGTGTTATTCGGTTTGCGCAGTGGTTTCATGCATACCGTGGGGGACTTGTTTACTAGATGATATGTTCATTTGAGGTATAAAGCACGCATATTTGTCCCAGTTTCGCAATTAGTGGTTTTAATGCGTGTATATTTATGCATGTTTGTGCAGCTGGCTGGTGTATGAACCGCTGGAGTCTAGAAGAGCTGGTTAAGAGGGACCCAGAAAATTTTCTCATTCTGCTGCAGCAAATTCTCAGAAAAGCCAGAGAGGTGAGTATGCATGTAGATGCACCCCTAACTGAACAGAATACTACACCCGCAGAGTACAAGTGATACTTTCAGTCACGTTCCTGATCAATATCTTCTGTTGAGCTCACTATGCCTCCTTGTGGGCTCTGCAGGCTATGACGGATAAGATTGCATCTAATCCATGCTAAGATATTGGTGTTGTTCATAACTTTTTTTGTGTGTGTGTGTGATCAAGAACACAATGTAAGTTTGTCTGTAGGTGATATATCTTTCTCTGCTGTTTTAGGTTCAGCAGGAGTGTCATTATGAGCTTGTGGCCCCCTTGGCTCTCATGTTTGAGTCCACACTCATGCAGGTAAAGTGTCAAGAACAAATTTACCAAAGCCTTGATAATAAGATTAAGAATTATTTATCTAATTTTACTTCTGGAATTTGTTTGTGTATTTTTTTTTCTTGTTAAGATTCAGAGCTAACAGGATTTGCCATTTGAGTGCACCTATTAGCAAACATTAAATGCTTCTCAGTGTTAATTCACACAAATAATTCATACAAATATCAGCCAGTGACACAACAACTAATTTTTTTTTTTTGTCTCCATCTAATAATTGATTCAAAATTGTATAAAAAACTATTCATACATACAGTGGCTTAAATACACAATGTTTTATTGTTTTTATAAATGTTTCATTTTTCTGTATTTCATTTGCTTTTTTGATTTCTGGCAAAAAATATAATGGTGATACATCTACCCTTATATTAAAATGAAAGAAAAAGCCTCATTGAACGAATGGGAGTTCCTGAGCCTTATTATCTTATTAAAACTTCTTAAAATCTTATTAAAAATAATTTGGTTAAATCTTTCATTAATTTCACTGTTTATATATAATATATAATGATTAAAGTTAAATATATGTGTTAAGTTTTCATCTTAATTTTTGTTATTTATTGAAGCCTGGAAAAGTTTTAGGATTTCGAAAGATGTAAAACAAAGAAACCTTACATAAAATGAAGAAGAAATATTTACACTTAAGATTTGTTTTGCTGTAATTTTGAAATTCAGAAATCCATGTACTTTCTGTTTCAGATATTCATTTAAATTTACAAAGCATATTTTACTATTAAGTTAGAAAAATTAAAAACATTACAAGTAGACTTTTTGACCTCACAAAAATTGCTTTAGGTCTCTCAGTTTTAGCCTTATGTCATTCACCTAGAAGCTGATATTAAAGAAATTGTATATGTGTCTATTTTCTGTTTGTAGATGCCTCTTTGTCCATCTGATGGAGAGATTCTGACAGAAGCTTGTGAAGTGTTTCATGGCTTCCTAGCATGGCCTGAACCCTACTGTAGTGTGTGTCGTAACCTGCTCTCTACTTTACATCAAGAGCTTAGAGCTCCAGGTAGTACATTCACACCATTAAACACAAGATAAACTTTTATCAGTCACCAACATGCAACTTAACACCTTATTAAAGACCAGTTTGTTAACCTTAGTCCCAATCTACTAATTCATAGTATTAAAGAGAAAAGTGCAGTGACATACTATTTCTCAGTGGTTTCAAGAGGCATTGCAGCTATTTTTCAAAATAAGTGCTACACTTGTTTATCAGTTTTAAGAGCTCTAGTACCTTAAAGATTACTTAACTTACATTCTAACGTCAGTGCTTTCACTAAGATTTTTTGTTACATAATGTTGAAATCTGATGAAATAATGTTCTTGTGTGCATGTGCTTGTATCAGGGATTTCATACCACAGGCTGGTAAGAGAGGAACAAGGCCTTGCCACCTCCACTCAGCGTTCTAAGATCATGTGAGTGTGTTTCCACAGAAGTAGGAGGAAATCCTGTTGTGTCAGTTATTGCTCAGCCCTTTGTGGTTGCAGTCTTCACCTCTCGCTTCCTGTGTCAGTTCTTGGATATTCAGAATTTGTCTTATTATAAGATTACTTATTTGGGTGAAACATTTTATGACAAATAATAATAATACAATATTGAGTCCAGTGTTCAATTAACACATTTTTATGTTTAATTATAAATATTTCTTTTTCTTGAGCACCAAATCATCATAATAGAATGATTTCTGAAGGACCATGTGATGCTGAAAACTGGAGTAATTCTAAATTCAGCTTTGCCATCACAGCAATAAAATTTTAATAATATAAGTATAAATATATTTTATAATGTATTTTCAAATATGTGACCCTGGACCACAAAACCAGTCATAC
>SCHK01179496.1:2494-20315 GCA_004124795.1 Poropuntius huangchuchieni | reverse complement strand
TCCATGAAGATATTTTGTAAATTTCCTACCGTAAATATATACATTTTTGATTAGTAATATGCTGTGGACTTCGTTTGGACAACTTTAAAGGCGATTTTCTCAATATTTAGATTTTTTTGCATCCTCAGATTCCAGATTTTCAAATAGTTGTATCTCAGCCAAATATTGTCCTTTCCTAACAAACCATACATCAATGGAAAGCTTATTTATCCAGCTTATTTATTTGATGTCAAGGACACATCTGACCAGGGTCTGCACAGGGTTTCCTTAACCAACTCAAGCAACCCATCAATTATCCAACTATAATTATAATTTTTTTAAGATGTGATTTTGCACGTCCCTATTTCTTACAGCTTACAGAAACAGTCCTCTTGTTGGGCTAGTCTGGTTTTGACTGTAACACACAGGTAGAGTATTTGAGAACTCAACAAGTTTCTTCGGGATCAGCTGAATAAAAGACTGCAAACTGCCTTCGGGCATTCCCATTATAAGAGGAAATTCTAGTTTTTTTTTGTACTGTTTTTTGAGAAATGTCAAAGAAACTTGAGCCGCCTTTTACTTCCCTTCTGTGTTGAAGATTATGGAGGACAAGCTTAATTGATCTTTTTCAGAAGGAAACAGATAGGTTCATATTATCTAGGGATGTCACTCCTATTGATGTGTCTACGATTCTCACACCTCTTTCCACGCTGTCTCCTCAGCGAGAGGACCAAAACACACTGCTATAATCGAGGTGAAGGCTGAGGCGCTCCTCCGCACCAAAGAAGCTGTTGCACTACCCCAACTTCATCTCCTTGTACATCGATCATGGTATTAATAGAAGCAGCGTCTCTCTGTGAATGGAGAATAGAAAGAACGACTGATTCTTTCTAGAGGGGGAGGGTGGATGTGCGTGAGTGTCTGTCGGTGAATGAGTGCGTGTTGCTCTGTACCCCCTCGCTATTGTCGTCACCAAAGCGAAACGTAGAACAAAGGAGTCGAGGATAACTTGAGGACCCCTATCCGTGTTTTTAATTGCTGGAGTCCAGTGCTTGGCACTACCTGAAGGTGTTGTAAAGTCTGGACGCCGTCCATATTCACTCGCTTTCACACACATACGCTCGCCACAGAACAGTCACGAGTCAATGCCAGTATGGCACAGAGGGAGAGGTGAGACTTACAAACCCTCGAAGGAAAGAGCAATCGCGTCCACTCGTCCGTGGCCTTCCTCCCTCGCTCCTTTTCGTTCTCCTCCTCCCCCTGTGAGCAGAACATGGGCGATTAGCTGTCCTCCTCATTGGTGGCGCGCTGCGGACATCGCCAGGGCTTATTTGTTGAAGGGGTTGCCGTGGAGACTGGCGGTGGTGGTGAGGCAGAGTTGGAGCCAGGAAGAGAGAGAAGAGGGAGAGAGAGTCATCCATCTACTGCAGAGAGAGCAGGAGGAGAGATTTAAAAAAGAGAAAGGGAGAGCGCAAACATGGGCTTCGCTCCTGTTATCTTGTGAACGGCTTCCAGCTAGCGCACTTAGGCGAGACCTATATCCCTTCCTCTCGCCGGGGGTTCGCTTAGGAGGGTGAAGAGTTCACACAGGCCCCCATGTGTCGAACACACCGCGCAGCCCTTCAAATCTCATGAGCACCGGGTGAAGCCGGAGAAGGGTGGCTCGGACCCCCGGAGCACAGGGAGGGTACCAGATACCTTAAAATATCGGCCAGCCTGTTGAAGCAGCTGTGGCTGGATGAGAGGGAGATGCGTGCTACAGTAAGTGAAGATTAAGTATTTTTCACGCATATACGTGTGTAAACACACATTGCTTTGTATAAAAACGGCATGCTGGCATAGGAAAGGGACCTGGAGAATGTATCAGTAACGCAGTACCTGTATGAGAGTTGTATCAGAGAGCGGNAAAAACGGCATGCTGGCATAGGAAAGGGACCTGGAGAATGTGTCAGTAACGCAGTACCTATATGAGAGTTGTATCAGAGAGCGAGGAACAAGGATAACCAGCTGTGTTGCAGAACAAAGGAGTGAGCAAGGCAGAGCAGAACGAGTAATTGCGAGCTCGCGCGCACACACACACACGTGAATGCAACAGCATGTAGCTGCTTGAACCTAATTCAATAAGACCTCCCTCAGCCACCCCCATCATTGCGTGTGTTGTTGCTCATGCATCGCTCTTTGCCGCTGCGCTTGTGACCAAGCGAGAACACGCTCGTATGAGTGTGTGTGCTTGTGTGTGCAGCAGTCAAGGGATAGCTGGTGTGTCTCAGTGGCACTCATGAATGGGAACAGAGAGTGAGACGGAAGTACAGAGGATGGCTGTGTTAGGGGAGACCCGCAGTTGGAGCCCCAAGCCGTGGGAGTTCAGGCGCTATAATTGTGACTTCCACCACAAGTCTGAGGTAAATAAATTGCACTTGCTACCCAATTTATTTTCTTTGAAACGCACACTGCTTATTTTATTTTTTAGAGGCTGAAATTCATTTGTGTTTGTCTCTGTCGAGTAGATAAATATTCTCTTCTTATAGACTTTTTTCATTGTTCTTAAGACTGCTGCTGTTGGCTTTTAGATGAGAATGAGATGTGTGAAAGCTGGTCACTGTTGATTTGTGGCTGGGGTTGAGGTCCTTTCGTTCAGTTGGTTTTTACCTCCGGAAGGACTGTCAGTTCTTAACCCTCAGCTGAGGCGAGAGCCGCATGTTCCTGTTGTTCTTGGCATGACACGTTATTTGCGCTGTTTTGGGTCCCAAGTTTTTTTCAAATCTTTTGAGAACAGATTTACAATGACTTAAAACTGACACTGGTGAAACAAAATGCTCAAACTCTTTAATAATCTGTATGCTCGAATACCTTTTTTTTTTTTGACTGTGTTTGAATATTTCACTATGACATTATTAGGACTCTAGACTTTCCTTGTTTATTCTACCTGTTGACTGATATCAGAGTGCATTTCTCAGTCTCGGTATGACATTTATCACGGTTCATCCACACCTTTGATGTGACTCACCCCATTCCATATCCTCTCATGAGGAAGGCACAAACATTGAGACCTTTAGCCAAAGACTAGAGAGAGCTGAACGAGGTGGCATATGTTTTAAAATCAGCCAGTCAGATGACTTCCTGCTGGTGGCTTTTAGATCAGGACCCCTGCTCTACTGAAATAGATCAGCGCTCCCGCTCGTCTCCGAGACAGATGTGTCATCAATAGTGCCTTAACAAAAGCTCAATGGAAGACTGACTCAGAGCGATTTCATGGAACAAGTGGTACTCTGATGAGCGCTGAACCTGCCTCTCCATCTCATTTCAGACCCATGCGAGTGACGTGGGTTCTGACGTCACATCCAGTGATGTTGTCCTCTCCACTTCATCATCATTCATCCTTGTAATCTAATGTCAGAGATTTGCATCCTGTCTATTGAACGGTGGAGTCCTGCTTTGCCCTTCTTTGTTTTGCGGTATTGTAGAGCTCTGTCATTTAGAGAGTGATTTTGGTGGTGTATAAATAGCGCATTTTTATATGAAAGTTGATTTTGTTTATTTTCACATTTAATTACTTGGCAGACATATTACCAGCAAGCAATTTAGAGCACAGATTTGGGACTTAGTGGACATAGTGTGATGGGATGAAAACAGCTAAAGCATTATTGACTAAATTGGTATATTTTTAAAGAGAATGTGGGTGGTGCTTGCCTATGCAGCACTCGTTGATATGTTACTAGTTTTTGCCAGGGTGCTTTTTTTTATAGCCAGTCCACACATGTAGCAACTTCCAACCAAACTAATGTCATTGGTTATTTTATTTGTAATGATAGCTGGGAACTTCTGGCATCACAAGTGACTATGTGTGGGCGTGTCCAGCAAATTTGAGAAATATTTGAGTAAAGAGTGAATAATTTGTCAGTGGAACTCACACGTTACCCTTCATGAGTAATTTGTCGCTATCTATAAACATGGAAATAATAAGAGATGCATAAAACTAATAGAGAATTTAATTTGTACACTGATTTTGTCTGGTTAATGATACGATGCAATGAGCAATTTAGCACTGCTACTTTTATATTAAAACCTGCATGATCAATATGAGGGACAAGAAGACTGATCATCAAACTCGAATTGAGGTTTTAGAATTTTTGGCAGTATGTGTGAATCTATTTTCATAGATTGGTCGATCATGTGGTTAATGATTTAATGGAATGAGCAGTAGTTACAACACGCTCAAACCTCCAACAAAATTATATTCTACAATGTTACTGGAGAGTTTAAAAGATTGTGAATTAGTTGATTTGTGCCTTTTATGAGAGGATGATATTGCTAAAACTGTGACTGAAATTGGTTGTGCTGTTTCACGATTCAGCTGTGTCAGATTCACACGTGATTCCCCTGAGCCGCAGTCATTGATCAGAAAACTGGAGGAGTTTAGAGTGCCACAAAGACAATAACAAATCCATTTTGATGACATTTCTATTGATTTTCAGAACTCAAAGGAAACACAAACATCCTTTTTTGTTCTTGTTTAAAAAAAAAAAAAAAAAAACGGAAAACTTTGAATTTGCAGCACATTGCCGCCACCCCATGGCTGGTATGTATGTGTAGATTCCTGTTTTTCCCTTTCTTTTTTCTTGGAATCAGAGCATTTTCATCCTAGCGGTAAACAATGTTTCCATTTTCTGCTGCCCTCAGAAGTGGATGTGTACATTTTCATCTATTTGTGTGTCAGTTAATGTATAGCCATGAGAAAATGAGGGTAATAGAAGCATGTTTGTGCCTGGCTGAATGATGGCCGCTTTTACAGTAGATATATTAGCCTGGAATAAAACTTAGCCACGTGGAGCACTGTGCTGACGTTAGATGAAGTCAAGATGAGGGCAGAACTTTAGTCCTGTTAGATTTTATTCATGCAGCCCTCACAGGTTGGGCCATTCAAATCACTACAGTTTATCTTAATTCATTGTAGTGTTATCTTTCATCCAAGCAGTTTATGCATTTTTTTATGAAATAAGGGAATGTGTTGAGTTAAGAGTTTTGAGGTGGTCTGAATAGGCTGGTTTCCTCTAACAGTATCTTTCTTGCTTTCTTCAGGTAATCTTGGTGCAGGTAAACCCAGGAGAGGCCTTCACGATCCAGCGAGATGATGGTCAGTTTCAGTGTATCACAGGTACGTTTTTTCCTTAAGTTCCTCTTGTGTTAAGAAGGATTTCTGTGTAATTTAACCCATAATTACATTAGTCTACGAACAAGTGGCATTTCATTTTGCCAAATCACAAGTTCAGATGATTGTAATTACCAGTCTGAAAATTACCACGTAATTGACTGCAGTTAAAGTGCTGATTAATACCTGTAAATTCTTCTAATTGATTAGAGAGATTTGAGTCTCCTTGTTCCCAGATCTTGAGAGTACCATTTTTTTTTTTTTTTTTTTTTTTTTTTTTTTTTTTCTTTTCATAAATAACACCCAGTGTCCTTAAATGCCTCCTCTAAAATGTAAGCTATCCTGTAATTTTCCTCTTTAATCTAGTGTTTAGATTTTGATGAAATACAGCTAGAATTTTCTATTTTGGTACAGTAAAACTGGTTATTCCCTTATAAAAAGACTTTATTAGGTCCCAGTTTATGACACTGAGAATGATTTGGAGGATCCAAACACCTAGAAGTGCTTAATTTTCAGTAAGAGTTGTTTGAGGCAACATGAGTGACTGAGACCAGTGCAACAAGGTTAAGTTTAATTTTTTCACAAGCACAATGACACAGAGTGCAACCAATGAATCTAACATGATACACTGGTCTATTGACCTCGTTTTGCAATGCCAAAGTAAGCTGTTTTCTGTAAAATGTGTGAGAATAACAATTCGTTAGCCACTAAGTGCAGTATTGACTTTTAAATTTTTTGTTGTTGTTGTTGTAATTAGTTATGAGAGTCAGTCATCGCATGAAGATGTTTTGATTTCTTTTGTTTTTTTTTGTTGCCATGATATAAAAAATGAATCAAGCAATAAATAAAAATTTTCATGGGTTTTCTTTTTGTGTGTGTGTTGCATTATCCTGTTAGCACTTTGACAGAGTCAAATCTCAACATTATGCTTTCAATGAGGAGTACTTGATGCAGGAAACTTGTTGCAGCATTTCTGTTTGGGTAGAGGACCTGAAACACTGTATGTTCTTCACAAATGTTTATATTTTAGCATAATCCTTCCACTGTGCTCACTTTCCACACGACTACATCATGACTCCTAGCAGATCCCCCGGTCTGAATCAACACATCCTCATTCACTAAGAGAGCCATCCAGTGTTGGGTCTAATTGCCATATGTGTTGGAAGCTCAGTCACAACAGTCAGCTAGTGTTTGGTGGGTCTCGGCAGGGTTGCAATGAGATGTCTTACACCCCCTCTCAGCTTGCAAAGAGCGCTTTTTGTCTGCAACCATTGTGTGGGACGGTGCGAACACGCTACGAACTGCCAACCTCACTGATTGGCAGTTGCTGCAATAGGAAGAAGTGGAGTGTGACTGTAATTGAAAGATTACTGTGCCTTGGGAAGCTATTGATTAGAAAAACAATAGCATCCAGCTCATTGTATGCGGTAAGCCTGATTGTTCTGCTCCTAGCTGGCCTGATTAGCTTGGCAAGGATTTGAACTTGTGAAAGTAAGCAGTCGGCGGCATTGAAATGAGATTGATGTTATCATCCGGCTTTAGCATTTAACTGAAAACCCAAATGGAAATGGTAGCCAATTTGTTCTGAAAAAATAAGGGCACCGTTTTTTTCTTTTGCATTTATGACTAGCACTTTGTTAGCTGGTCTCTTATCAATGAGCGACACTCAGGTGATCATCCATCCAAATGCTGTATTAAGATTAAAGCAGAAGTGCCACACTACTCACCATTGGATTTGGGGAAACTATGGAGGGTGGACCTTGATCCCTGTAGGGGGTTGGGGTCATCAACCCTGGAAGGAAATTTTGAAGTTAAATGCATAAATCTGGTGTACGTTGAAAGCTCGAAATTACATTGACATTTCCTTATTAGCTGTGCTACCCGATGTGACTGAAATAGAATCCCTTAAAGTTGCAATGAAACAGAAGTATTGGCAGATCTTTTCTTCTGAATTGTGACATACAGTTTATAGTAAAGGGTTATACAGAATGACAAAAATGTAGGCCGGGACTTTGTTTTATGCATCGGTCGATGATTGGATTTTGAGATGTGGGCGTTTCACCAAAAATGAATGTGAGTCTGCAGTCAGTTTTGGAGGTTGGGGTCTTAGCAGACTAAATGATTGGAGAAGTCTGGTATACATCACCAGTAAGACACCTGTATTTTTCACTGGAACATCGAGTTAGGACATTTTGATTAAAAATTAAAAAAAAAAAAATCTATACTTGGAAGAAACACTTACATTACGGTCTATTACGGTGAATTAGGACTAAGGTATCACCTATGTCCAGTTCATTAAGAAAACATTCTTATGAGCCAGATGTGTCTTCCATTTATTTTTTATTTTTTGAGTTGATTGAACCAGTCTGAATGATTCATTGATGAATCAGACTGATCTTGTTCCTGAATAAGTAAATAGCCTCCTATTTGTTTTTTGAAAGCTCCATAAAAAGAAGCAGAGTATCATTGATGAGCTTTAGCAGCCATAATATACCATTTTGAATGTGCTTTAACACAAATCTTCCTGTTGATATATGCCAAGGTCTCTGTGGGACAAAGAAGCCATTCCCTTTCAGAAAAAGGGCCAGAGTCACTAAATTTACAGAGTCACTCTGAGAGGAAGGAGTTGATGAGGAAGAGTAGCGTTAGGGCGAGTGGGGCTGCTGTGCACTGGTCTGTCACTGGAAGCTGTTGTCTGTCAGTGACGTGAATGGAGTGATGACTCACCGTTGCGGGAGCCGAGGGAAGAGTGTGTGTGTTTGTGTGTGTGTGTGTTTAACCCCTAACCTTAGAGTGAGCCGGAGGTAATGTTAAAATCCGCAGGATAAACTAGAGGGAACTGGTTTGTCCCTCTCTTCCTGATTTCTTTTTCAGGCCAGATGGGCGTTTGTTCTATTTCTGAATTCATTCATGTGTTTTCGGAAGCTGGAAGTACATAAACACCACACATACACACACACACACACACTACAGTTCGCTTCAGAACTGTCTTTTTAATATGAAGAAGCAGTGTTAAGATGGGAAGAATGAACTTAATATAACATATCCCAGACTGCCGGGGGTGGGCTGTGGTTGAGAATGACATCAGAGGGGTGAAACTTGTTAACACAGCCCTTTAACATCACAGCCTTAACGTTTCTTTGAACGTTTGCTACCCTAAATGTGGATATTGGTGTTCAGTCTGTAAATGCCATCATGTTGGTTTGTGCACACTTATTTGTGTTTTGTCTCTTGATTACTCATGTAGGATGTTAGCCATGAGTTTCCAGTTACTGACGTTCCTTCACTCTCTGACTAACTGGACTTACGGACAACAGTGTTGTAATAAATATTAGGTTTTTTTCACCACCACTTTTCTTTTTATTTATGTTTTCTAATCATTAAATGTGGGCAGCCTGCAGCATGTCTTAAACAGTTTGCTTGCTGAAGTAATGTTTCATTGTATCTCAAAGAACAGGCATCCATCTGTTTGTTCAGATGTTCAGTAGGTTCACAATTACAGCAGGAGCGCATTTCAGCGCACACGTGATGTTCTCACACTTTCTGTCAGGGGTCTCAGAGTAGTTTGGAAGAATGTTGCCTACGATTTGTTAATGTTCAGAATTGACTCAGGAGGTGTTTCTAAATGTGGTTTGCTTACTGGTATACTGTATTGTGCATTGGAAACACAAATCGCTCCAGGTTACATTTATTTGACATTTGTACAATGAAGCTATAGCTAAATTGCGTCGTTATCATCAAGCACAAATTACGTAGAACATCTTTCTCTTTTATTCAAATTAACAGAGTGATTGGGAAGGTGTGAGTGCAACTAGGTTATTCTCTTTAGAATAAAATATTTTATACTGAATTATACTTTTGAAATGACTTTTGGATGCCTATAGTGGATGACAAAAAAAGAAAGACTTGTAATGAAGGAACTGAGCCATATCTGAACTCCAGGGTCCAGATGCAAAAACCACTTAGACAAATAAAGAGTTTTCTTAATTTAAGTGGTTTAGTACAACTTGCAGCAGAATATCATGGAGACTTAGACTTTGACTCTTTTGGCTTGTGCTAGTAAGCAATTGCCTAGCTTGGCTAGACTTGGAGCACTTCAGTAACCGTTGAGAAAGATCCTCTCACAACACTCTAGCATTGTAGGGGTGAGTTGACTTTTCCTTCAACTTCTTCAGTGTTCTGTTATTCTCCTCCTCATAAGGTGCAACGCTGTTTGTGATAGGCCACATCTGGCACTTGGTGTGTTTTCCATTCTGACGTCAAAGTGCAGACTGTCATGGTCTGATCGCATACTACAGGTGACATCACCCACTTTACTGTTGACTCACTGTATGCTTGTGCGTCACTTGCCTTTAGTACGTTTGTTTGTAATTTTTTTTGCTTGTAATGTTTTCACTGATTAGTGTAGCTGTCGTAGAAACTGCTGCATTGATGTCAGATACAGGGCATTATTATGTATTACCATCCTTTTTTGTTAATACAGTACCATGGTTTTTGCAGTGATAATTTAATGATGTTCTTTGAAGAAATCTTTCTTAGTTGTAGTATAAATTGCAGATGGAACTATTGGAAATGTCATATTTCGTAATTGTAATTTAGTATGTTATAATTATGACTAGTAACTTGTAATTTCACTTGTCATAACTGACTTTTGTGTAATTGTAATTATGTAACTGTAAGGTTGGAACAAAAACATTTTATTTCATAATTGTGACTTTTTAACTTGACATAATATTGATTTACCAGAGCATGATGTAGCTTAAATGGGCTTCAATAGTGTATCACGGTACAGCCGCAGCATTTCGGTAAGACTTGTGAGGCCAGTAGGACTATATTTTTAACAGCTGAAAATGAAATACTTGACTATGTGGTAGAGCAGTTGTGTTTATGGTTGTGTCTGCTGTCTGATGTGTGCGTTGGCACAGACGTCCACTGTGTTATGTTTTTTGGAAGGCATTATAGTGCATTTATGTGTGTGGGTAAGAACATTCCCTATGAGTGAACATTTGTGTGGGTGTATTTATAAGGAGTTACTCACCGGGGCAGCTTGGATTGCGACTGAAGCCAGCGGTGAGCTCTGAGTACTGTGACCCGATCTATTCATCCATCCAGTGAAGCCCTTACTAATGTCACCATGTTCAGATACACAGTGCGGCTTTATTCCATCAGCATTGAACTGTGTGTAGAGCTCTTCTCTCTCCCACGAAGCATAAAAAGGCAAAATTACTCATTTGAGACTAAACAGAACTATTGTTTGCCTATAGGTTGACATCAAAGAACATGTTAGTGTTTGTTTCACGCTCATTTGAGACTAAACTAAATTATAGTTTACCTTCGGGTTGGCATTAAAGAGCATGACAGTCTGATCATGCTTTTCACACAGAGACAATGATGCACTAGGGATGCACCCGTATGTAAATTGACAGAAATTGAATTCATTTTAGTTGAATATTTTATGAAATTAAAAGGACCCTGGAGTGATATAACACCTGAATCTACCACAGCAGAAAATGAATAGCCTGGAACAGCGGCCAATTATAGTTAAATGGCCATTATATAAAAAATATTTGACCACAGAGGCCGCAATTGACCAGTCAGAATCAAGTATCTCAGAGCTGTGTAATAAAAAATGTTTTTCAGAAAACAACAAACAAGCACTATATTTGTTCGCAATGTGATGCACTACATGTGTCAAATGTAAATCAGACAGCAAAATATTTATGTACGCTGTTTCCGATATTAGGCTAAACTAGAATTGGCCAATATTAATATGTATTGTTCAATGGTCCTCATTCATGAAAGGCAAGAAATTTGTGTAAGTTGTTCTTAAAATCAATGCAGTAGATTGAACTTGACAATTTATGTAACAATGGTTTTATGAAGAGAATTTTTGTTTTTTTTTTAAATATTGTTCTGCTCGGGATTCATGAATGAACCTGATGAATCTGTATATGTGGGGTCTCTGCAGAAAGATATTGTAATATATATTTGTTTATGAATTCACTCTCAGTTTCTCCCGCTCACGCTTCATTCACTGCATCTGCAGTCCATAGCTTTCAGAATGAATGAGTCGATGACTCATCCCACTTTGCTGAAGCCTTTAGGGATGGATGAAGAGAGGGAGAGAGAGAGATAGGATGAGAGATGGTTTGGAAAAAGATCCAAGAGCTTTTTTGTTTGAGCGATGATAATCCTTTAACAATTAGATGGGTGCAGGGTTCAACAAGCTTAATCAATACGCTTATTTTATATATTACATGCATGTACACCTCTGCATATCATGTTGTCTTTTTGCAAATCTTGGGGCGGTAAATGCAAACTCGGTGTACTTATAAATCTGTGTGGGCTTTTGAAATTAGACAAGGGAGTTATCATACCCCATTGAATACAGTCCAAGGAATGAGGAAGAAAACACATTATCCCAGTATGCTTGACTTTCCCCAACCTTTCTTTCTCTATCGTGTTATTCTTTGAAGCATCACGAGAGGAGACAGTGGGATGTTCGCCAAATCGAGTTTCTTGTGCTCCATAAACATCGCTGTGGTCTTTTTCTCCCTCCGTGCATGTAGATGGACGTCACTCAGTCCGTCGGGGCATGACGGGGGAGCTTGTTATGCTACTGTGGAGGATGCAAATAAAATATTTAGCATTCAAAAAAAGGAAGAGACTCTTTGTTAAATTGCTCCATACTGCAAAAGAGGAGGTGGTTCATTAAATTAGTATTGTCTAAGCATAACCAGTACTTTGGTAATCCTTCAATCCATTTACCCGAACTGTGTATCACCTGCCTTTTAAATCTGTTGGTAACTCGCTAATCCACTAATCTAATGGAAGATTGTAGGACCCCCTCAACCAGTGACAAGTGTTAAGAGAATAGATCCTCCATGACACCTAGAGAGAAGAAGAAAATAGTTACAACTAATTAGACAACAGATAATCAGTAATGGCAGTTTAGAGCTGGGTTAACATTTGTAATTAGCAATTAGCTTAGACGAGGGGTTGGTGGAACTGCATTTGATTTGATTATTTCCAGGGTGGTTGTAATTAGACCCAGACAATGTGGACACATTCCCAGTGTTTTAGGTCAGATTAGCTGAAACGAAGAGCCAAGACCCAGACTGGATCCAGGAGGGCAAAATTAAATGTTCCATTAGTTACATTAATTGTAACTATGTTAAATAATGCTGTACAAAATCACAACCAAATCAGGTATTGATGCTTAAATCTCCAGTGTGTACTACAATAAACACAATAACATAATTGCTACATTTCCTACTGGAACTCGTTATTACAACTTGTAAACTTGTACCGCTTGACCACTGCAACGTCATGTGGAAATTATTTAAAATTTCATTATTTTATTTTCATAAATGACTATTGCTAGTTTCTAAATAATGCAAAAATAATGTAAAAAATTATAGATGTAAAATATAGTTAATGTAGCCAATAATGAGTTGAATAAAATCTGCTAAATATCCTGCTTATTAAACGGTACTTTTATTAATAAGGTATTTGCGTAACAAATGTTACTGAAGACGTGAATTGTCATCTAGGAATTACAACGTGGCATGCTGCTTCATACGGTTAAATTCAAGAAGGAATATCTACTCGTGAACGAAGAACACAGGAACTTGGCGACCACCAGAAGAAGTTTTTCAGTTTCTCAAGTTTCTATCTAACCTGAACGCTAACCCTTTATGTAGGTTTAACTGTGTTTGCGTATCCATCTGTCCATCCATCCATCTTCCGCCGCTTATCCAGGACCTGGATAGTGTTGATGACATCCTTTTTTTGGCCATCTTTAGCTCATCCTGTGGGATCTCAAGGTGTTCCCAAGCCAGCCCAGAGATATAACCCCTCCATATAAGTCCTGGGTCTCTTCCCAGTTGGACATGCCTGGAACACCTTCACCAGAAGATAACCGGGAGGAATGTGCTCTTTTTTATTTACCATTGAAGATTAAAAGAAGACCACTAAATTGTCTGCATTCTACATTTGATCTATTAACCCTACTACAACTGAGAAATGGAGAGCTGTATTGGCACTGTCTGTCAGGATATCAGCTGAGGATGAGATTGTCGAGATGTTGAACATCTCAAGTGACACGTCCGTCAGGCTGTAGCCTAGTTTTTCTGTTCATCTTATTGGATTTCACTAGAGCATTTGGAGCATTTACTGAACATCCTGAAGATCGAGAGAGAGCCGCAAAGGTTCATCGGTTTGTGTTTGCCGTCAGCTCTAGTGAGCAGATCTCAGTGATGTTGGCTTTCCTAGCCAGTCCTCAAAATGTGTTTCAGAGTTGCTGAGTTATGTTTAGGCTTGTCGGTTCTCGGTTGTGTTTGTGTCTGAGAGAGATAGAAAAGATTTAACGGCTGTTTATTCTCAGAGCAGAACTGCCTGTTTGGAGTTATTCTTGGCTCAGTGCGTGTGTGTTTTTCTCGTCCTCTACGTGTTTGTTGATGTTTTCTCTGGAAGGCTGGCACTGGGGGTCCACGTCAGCAGAACAGCAGACCGCTCATGCTCTTCTGGTGGAGGGGGGGGTCTGAAATGAGAGAGAAAGAGGGAGGGGGATGTGGCCTTTTGTGTCTGATCTCTGTCTGTGCTTGTGCGTCAGTCTGATGTAAAAGTGTGGGTGTCTTTTTTTCATTTCAAGCCCATCCCCCTTTTTTCCACACCTAGCCCATCCTTCATTTTCCTTCGTAGCCCATTCATCCTTTTACCTTCCTAGCTGTCTTTTTGCACTTAATTCATTGATTCATTCATTGATTCTTCCATTGATTCATTCCTTCATTCAGTTGTATGTGTTTGTTCATACAATTTGTGTGTGTGTGTGTGTGAGAGAGAGAGTGGATTACACACAAAATGTGTGCATGTAACTGGGAAAGCCTGTCATGCACAGGGCTGGAATCAACGCATCTCCGACTCTCTATCACCCTTGGTAGAAAATGCAACCACAAACGGATGCGACATTAGCATCTTTCCACGCCCCTGCCAAACCATATCGTAAATCAGAAATCGATCGTCTTACTCCGATGGTCTCTGATGTAGAATTGGATCAGATTCCTCCCACGCTTAGGGTATTTTGGCTCTGAGGTGACCTGACGCAGGGCTGTTAGTCTGAGTCATTAGTCATCAATTAGTCTGCTTGAGTCTCTCCTAAAACGAGCTTCAAAGCCAGCACAGCACTCCACATCAAAGTGAAGAGCTAATAGTCCTCTATGCTCTTTGTAGTACTACAAGGCTTATTATAAGACGGGCTAATGATTTTGATAGGATGCATTATTGAGTAATGTTGTCTATGAGTAGTGCTGTTGTTTTTTTAAATATTAGCATTAGTGGTTGACCGAAATGGTGTTTTAAAAGCTGATGTCCGTGTCTAGAAAGCAGGGTGTTTATACAGCCCTACCAGCGACACACGTTTGATGGTGTCTCCACAACCTGGATTTATATCATGTAGTACACAGTTAAGAATACATTTAAGGTCAATAGACCCTTTTCACATCTGTGGGGTCTACAGAAGCAGACATTGTCATAGTTGGGTAAACTTCAATAATGGTGAGCAGAAATGACAACAAATATAATCGAGTTCTTAATTGACCCTTCCCAGGAAGATTGTCAGACCGGTGATCTGACCAATCATAACGCTGCATCTGTCATTTTTGTCCGACAGTCAAACCAGAATGGAGAGTGGATTAACGTTGGTGGAACTTGAAAAATATCTTCTACCTTCTGATGTTCATTCATGTTTTTTTCATGCTGAAATTATTATAGATGATCACTTCATGTGCCTATTTAATTGAAGTGCTACAGCGATCTGTCATGACACATTAAAGAGCCACAAAACTGTTTTTATTGTTTAAATAAATTGAATTCCTTAAAGACAAAATTTTCAAAATTCAGTTTCAGTGACGGAAATATCTGAAGGCCGTCCTTCACTTTGACAGATTACACTATTGTAATTTATAACTGTAATTCCCACCCCTGTCCAGTTGATGGTGAGTGCGCTACAGCTCCAGATTCTCTTGCAAAATTTTGTGTTCCCTCTAGAAACTTTGCATTATCTCACAAAGATATTTGTGTTCCCTCACAAAGATATTTGCGTTTTCTCACACAACTTTTGCGTTCTCTCACAAAACCAGTTAAGTTCGGACAAACACTTCCTGTGTACTTTACAGCTTGTAAATTAGTTGCATCGAGTTAGCATCGTTTGGGATTTAAGAATCAATATTGGTTCATAAAAATAAGAATCTATTAAAAAAAAAAGAAATTGTTTGTTTATTTGTTTTTTACCCAGCACTAGCATATTTTGTTGATTTTAGTGACCTCCGCTGTCATAGCAGGGTGTGGTGTTGAACATGTAAAGTCTTTGTTCACCTGTTCTCTTTATAAATAAATAAATGCATAAGCCAATATGCTTCTCCTCTAGGTTCATTATTAAAAATGAAAACGTGAACAAAAATAAAAGCAGTTAAATGTGTTGTTATAATTAAAATATGAAATTAAAATAGAGTAATAATAGATTATGATGGAATTTTTACGACTCTGTCCATCAAAATGACAGACAATGTTAAAGTATAATGCATATAAACCTTTGTTAGATTAAATTTACTGCAGTATGTTAATAACTGTGGAAATGCGTCATCGTAGTCTGTGTAAAGGGTCTCTTAATTTCATTGCATTTATGCAGCCTCTTCGGGTGTACTCACACTAGGTACGGTTGCCTTGAACCGAGCCCGAGTGTGATTATCCCCCCTCTCCACTCCCCCAATAGTCTTACACTTGTAGTAAACTTTCCAGGCCGGAGCACACTTACGTCATGTGCTAGATAATGGAGAAGTCCACTTTTGCTAATATTCTGCCTAACAAATTTGTAATTTATGCCGTGCCTTGATTTTCACTTTTAAGTATCGAAGAATTATTACATTAATGAAAATGCTGACATTTAATGAAAGAATTTACAGCTTTAAATCACAGACTACAATTCCAGTTCATCAATAAGGTAAGAACCAGACCCATTATAAACGTAAATATACTTGACTGAATTAAATTAATTGAAAAGTATAGTGTAGTAATAATAATAGTATATGTTTGCGGTCATAATTATGACAGTAGCGCACACAAAATAGTATCTGTTCTGTGCTCCGGCACAGTTAGCGCTCACACTACATGCACATGCAACCAAACCCACCAAAACCATGCAACCCTGGCCCACCTCTTCCAACTGGATCAGGGACGGCTAAACAAACTGCGCCTGAGTGCACGCAATTTATTCCAAATATTTCCCCTTAAAATACTGAAAGCGTTGCTGTCACATCCATTGAAGTGCTCCTATTATGGATTTTTGAAAATTACCTTTCATGCAGTATGTAATACAGCTGTAAGTGAATGAAAATATCCTACAAAGTTTTAAATCTGAAAATGCACCGTGTATAAAGTTATTGTCTCTCAAAACAAAAGGTCTGACTCTGAATTATTGAAACGAGTAGTTTTTAAAACGAATCCCAAGCTGTTTCAAAGGAGGGGTTTGGAAAAATGAATTGTTGAACGAATCGTTTGGGAGTCGTTGAGCAAATAAGGTAAAAATAAATGCAAAAAGTGTTTTTCGACCTTGTTGTTGGGGACTCCCAAAACCGAAATATGAACCTTTCATAACCCATAAAAGGGGCACTTTAAGTGAAAACAATAATTCAATTTGATGATTTCTGTCACTATTTATTGTGCGTGTCGTTGTGTTGTCATTACCTTAAAGTTAGCTCATTGCCACATTGCATTAAAACTCCTATTTCCAGAACCCAATGAAATTCCTATATGGGACTGATTTGCATTACCCTCAAAACGTAGTTAATGTCCAATATAAAATTCAAGAGTTAATCCGATCAAAAGATCAGACATTTCTGTTTTGAACCTGTCACCAACCACATACATACTCATTTATACACAGAGACCCACTTTGACGCTGATTATAGAGCAACGGCGGCTTGCGCGCGCCGTAATTACTTCCAGCAAGCACTTGCTGATTATGTGAGTTAGTCTGTTCATGGAATGAAAACAGCCACGATCTGGTCGAGGAAGATGTGAACTGAGAGCTAATATAAGAGTGAGTGACACATGATGTCGAAACAAGAAGCACTAAACCGCCCCATGTTTGTGTGTTCATCTGACATTCTTGCTGTATGTCAGAGATATGATGTTTAAAAACAATCTGACTGTAATCAAATGCTGTGTAGATCAGTTTCGTGATGCTCAGGTGGAACATGAGGGTCCTCGGCTAATGGAAATGCTGGGACAGGACTCTCCTGGCTCTGGCTAGATTAATAAGGTTTGTTTATGGTCAGGTTGAGCAGAGCAGGTCAGTATGTTCCTCCATTATGCTACAACCAGGTGCTTAGGCCCAATTTTATCTTTTCATTGTGTTTTTTTTCTGGCATAGCTTGTAATAATAGAGCTACAGTTTCCACGAAAGGACAACATGAGAGAAATTTGTGGAAAATGTGACTTGAATATTGATCTAAATGTTTAGACTGAATGGTCATTTGTAATTCTGCTGCTGTCTGACTATCAAAAAACACAGAAGAAAAAACTATAACTATATTCATAAAACCCTTACATTAACAAATAAAAATCTATGACTTGGTCATGATGATCAGTTAACATACAAAATAAAGCAGAGAACATAATATCCAACACATTGTG
>SCHK01179316.1:0-11068 GCA_004124795.1 Poropuntius huangchuchieni | reverse complement strand
TTTGTTTATTTATTTAATTAATTATTTACTTAAGTCAAATACATTTTCAAATGAATTTTCAAATATGTTTTTTAAGATTAAATATATATATATATATAAATAATTTAGAAATTACTATGAACACATTTGAATAGAGTTAAATAATTTATTTGTATAAAAATAATAAGATATCTCATCTATACATACAAAGCACATACATACAAACCAAGCTACTTTTGCCAATATATCACATATTTCAAGAATTACAATCTCCAGTCAATGAAAGCTCCGCAAAAATATCCTGTAAAGTGTCCTTTAATTCAAACATTTTTATGCTTTATGTTTTTGAGCGCTCATCTTCAGGTCGAGCAAGGTCTCAGCAGCCTCTTTCCACCTCGCCATGGAGACCCCTTTGTGCATGAGCGTTTAATGCAGTGTAATTAGGCATTTGTTTGGTGTAGCTGTGATAGGCCCACTTCAATTGAATTTGCACAAGGTGTATTGGGTATAATTAAAGTTAACGAAGGGCGCTCCCTTGAACGATCCCTAGAGTTCTCTTACATTTGCCTGCGTCAGTTAACCTTGTGTTTTGAGAACTCGTCTGAGGTCTCTCTGAGCTCATTTGGATCATTAGCACAATGTTTATGGTTTACAGAGAAATACGAGCCCAGGTAACGATAAACATTTTTCTTGTGCTTAAACCGTTTTACTGATTGATTCACATTTTCATTGTATCTCATTTGCTGGCTATTAAAACTTTAAATGGTTGCATAAGTCTTGACTTTCTGACGGATCACATGACTTTTGGGATTTCTGATGTGCTTGAGGAGCTTAATGCAGCTGGGCATGGGCGCAGGCCTGTGTACGTTTGCCTTCAGGTTACTGTAGAGATTTTCTGGTGATATGTGCAGTGAGAGTGAGAGAGCGGGAGGAGGGCGAGAGAGATGTGCTGACCCATATCCAATAAGCCTCTGAGCTTCTTAAATGTTACACCTTGACACCTCTGCCCTATAACCAGAAACAGATGATGCAAACTCAGCAAACAGCACCCAAAGCACTTACAGGTAATATTACAGCACTCTGTAGTACTCTATAACCATTTCTAAAAGAAACTAACCAAGTGTTTGCATCTTTGAAACATTTACAGGGTTTGAATTGACATCTGTATAGATATTATTAGTTAACCATTGCTGTAAATGCACTTCATATACTTTCTAATATTTGTGTTACAATTAATAATATTTGTAATATAACTACATTTTTATACAAGTTTTGCTCTCTTCATTGAAATGTGGGGTTCTTGAAGACAATTGTTTTTTGTTTTATTGTACTGCCATCTAGTGGATGAAAAAAATCTGCACTCTTATAAACATGCAAACTCATTCATAATGAACACATTAGAGGTTGTTTTCAGTCATTGCATAATCATCATCATCCTTTTTCTTATTATAATCTCCTTCTCTTTATTCTTTAGTTTCACTTCTTCAAGTTATGAAAATCTGCATAGAGCAGAAAAACAAGAACTCAAATTTTGCAAGCAAAGGTTTTCTTTGTGACGTAAATCCACCAGTAATAATATTAATACAAATAATATCACATGCATCTTTGGGGCTTTTTTATTTCTTAATTTTAGTAAATGTTTACCATTGCAGATAATTTAAGCTCAAATTATATGACCTTCAATATTAACATTATCATTTCATAGTTACGATTATCATTACAATAGTTTATAGTTCATCAGTTTATATGTTAACATGAATATATTAATAAATTAGTTGTTAGTAATTTCATACCTCACATTATGAAATCCCAAAATATGATTTCAGTGAAATATTACAGCAGGCCATAAAGGGGGTCCATATAGAAAATATGAGAACATGTGAAGCCCCCCCCCCCCATGTTTATTACATTTTATATCATTACATTTTTATTGCAGTTTCTAAAGACTGATGGGAAAGTATACGATTAATTGTGATTATACTTATTCTGTTGTTTGCAGCCTTCATTTTTAACAGTGCAAAAAATGTGAAACACAATATATATAGCCTATATAAAACTGGAAATCTTTGTTTTCAATGTAGCACCCACTCACACATGTCAAATCTTTTTTTATTATTAGGTTATTTTTATTACATATTTTTCAAAATGTTGTAAATACACAAATACTACAAGAACATGGTGCATAAATAAAAAATATTACCATCTTCTGTGTGATACGCATCTGTAAAGGCCCTACAGGGCTGTTCAAACCTCAAACAGTCAAAACAAGAATATTTGTTATTATATGGTTTCTCACTCTAGACTTGTCCTTAGGCACATAGATATGTAAACGATTAGTCATACCTTTCCTTTACTATAAAGTAGATATTTTTCAGAAAAAAAAACTGACTTCAATACAGCGACAGCATAAAAACTATTGTTTATTTATTTGTTTACTTTAAAAATAAAAACATTAACGTATTCGGATGCACTTAGGAAAAGGTCAGAATTCAACCCCGCTAGTATACATTTAAATGGTCTGTGGTGTTATATGTTAGCCGCTAGATGGCGCTGTTGAAGCTCGCCGCGTCTAGACGCTGGTGGGCGCGGATTATCTTCAGTGAGTGAAACTCTAGACGAGACTGTGCTGCTTGCGGTGGCGTTTTATCGCTTCATCTTCTGTGGCCAGTCTGTTACCGATAGATCGACAAAGTCACAACCAAGACAATACCGCAGACTGCTCATTCTCCCCACGACAAAAAGCACAGGATATGACAATCCCTAAAACTGAAGTCTTTTCGGATGCTGGCCTGGAAAAGTAAAAGCTCTCCTACAGACGAGTCGCGGCACATGGTAAGTTTCACGAAAAAGAAAAAAGTTTTCTCCTGTATCTCACAAACGCGTCTTACTGTTGGCGTTTGTGTATATTGCTTGTTTTACGTGACAAAATCAAAATGTATGATGATCGCTTCATCCCCAGTAGTAACGTTAGTTCGCGTAGTATAATATAAAGACACAATGGAAAAGTAACGTTATGTTTTATTTTACATTCTGGTGCCGTGAAAATCACACGTTTGTTGAGCATTGTTACAAAGTTCCTTTGCGATTGTATTTTTAGCTGAATACAGATGTGGATCAAACCGTCAAAGCAGAGATTTTGGCCGTGTCTCAAAACCTAGTCAGCTGCCTACGTTACCTAGACAGCATGATGGTACACTGATATTACTGTAAATTAACCAATATTGTTTTGCATCATTTTATTTCTGCAGTTTTCAAAATAAGCCAAACATATTATTAAAGAAGAAGAAGAATATATAATGGGGTCATATGTATGTAAAAAAATATATTATTAATTAATCTTTACTATATAAATGAATCTTTGTTTTGGGTTCTATTTGACAATTGGGCTTAAATTGCCGTTTTTCACACTTGAATGAAAGGCACAATTGAGTAATTAGTTGTTTCCTGTTGGAGGAAGAAGCATTAGCATTAAGTTCTATTCTTTAGACACCCACCAAATGGTGCCATTTGTCAGTAGACTTGAATAAAAAAGGAATAAAAAAATAGCAGTCAAACTGATTTTCTCTTTACCAGTTCGTTGGGTAATATACCCATCAAAATGGTAAAATGAAAGTTTACTTATGACTCACAATCTATCCCTTTCTTGATATTGTTTTAAACTCCTTTTTCCTCTAAGTACCTTTATTGCATAAGAATGAGATAAAGCTGTGCATGAGCTTGATATGGGTGGCAATCTGCATGATGTCAGCTGTACTGTAGTCAACACCCATAAACATTTGTTGAGCGCTTTGATGCATGTCTCTAGCATGTAATTCAAAAGTTACACACTGCTGTGAAGTTGGCATCACAAAAAGTACCTGGCATTCAAAAGTGAGTTGTTTGAGACGTTAAGCTCCCATTAAATCTGACCCCCCTTAAAGTACTGCATTCTTTCAGCTTTATTGGATTAGGATGTCTGCAGTCTGCTAATTAAATTGGTTAAGGACTGACTTTAGTTCTCTTATACTGTAGTATTTTTTTTTTTTTTTTTGGTTGTGTTAACTGCAGAACCATAAAGTAAGATTAAAATGATCTAATACTAGATCGTTTTCATGCAGACTCACGGGTGAGTCTCTCAGACTCACTGAAAGGGAAGGTGTGAGGGTAATTTCCCACATTTAGGAGAAAGATAAATGGTTTAAATATGTAGCTGTTAACCACTGACAGTGATTGCTCTTAAAATACATTGCACTTAGACTTTAGGCATTTTAAGGAGGGATTTTAGGGTGGGAGGTGTATACAACACCTGGAGAGTTCATAACCCCATCACATGGGCAGATGTCTGCGTAGGGTTACTTAGAAACATGCAACCACAAGCTTGACATAAAATTCCATGGCACCAAATTCCATTCTTTTTGAATGCTCTAAAATGATTGTTCTGTATGAGTAATCAATCTGACAATACAGAAATAATTGGTGGGACGAAATGAGGCAGGAAATCGTTTTTAGTGCTTTTGCAAGGCCCTGTTAGAACATAAACAGGCTGAGACTTTCTCTTAAAGGAACAGTTCACCCTGAAAAGAACATTTGCTGAACATTTACTCATCCTCAGGCCATACGGGATGTGGATGAGTTTGTTGCTTCATCAGTACAGATTTGGAGAAATTTGTCATTGCATCACTTGGCCAATGGATCCTCTGCAATGAATGGGTGCCGTCAGAATGAGAGGCCAGACAGCTGATGAAACATCACAATAACGCACAAGTAATCAGTGTGACTCCAGTCCTTTAATTTACATCTTGTGAAGTGAAAAGCTGCATGATTGTAAGAAACAAAGATGCTTTCACTTTAAACTGTTGTTTCTGGCCAAAATATGAGTCCATCCCCTATTGTCCTCTCACATCAAAATCCACCGACATATTTGTTTAGAACTGTTTTCTCTTGTAAACGGTTCTTGATCTGTGCATATTTCTCTCTTCATTCAGATAAGACAACTTTTTCTCTGGAGAAAGCAGTATTATGGATAGAGGACTCATATTTTAGCAGAAAGCAGTGGTTGGAAGTTAAAAACATCTTAATGATGGATTTGTTCTGTACAAACATGCAGTATTTTGCTCCACAAAATGTTAATTGATGGACTCGAGATGTGGATTAGTTGTGGATTATTGCAATGTTTTTATCAGCCATTTGAACTCTCATTCTGGCGGCACCCATTCACTCTGGAGGATCCATTGGTGAGCAAGTGAAGTAATGCAAAATTTCTCCAAATCTGTTCCAATGAAGAAAAAAACATATCTACATCTTGGATGGCCTGAGGGTGAGAGAATTTTCAGCAAATTCTCATTTTTGGGTGAAGTATTCTTTTAAACTGACAAACTGAGAAGAGAGTTGGGCAGGGCTTGTAGTTTGAGAAGGAACACATCTGCTGTCTCTCAGTTAACAGTTTCATCTCACAAAATTGTTTTCAGTGTACAGACTGTAAGGGAAGTGTTTTCATTGTACCTATTATGCAATCGATTGCATAAGACGTAATTGTTGTACCTAGTGTGCTGGCTCTGTTAATCTTTATACATACCACTACACACAATCTTAATAACTAACTAATAATGCTCGTTTTTTGCTGCTTCATTCTAACGATCCTGTCAAGTTTCTTTTAACCTGTTTTGCAATCAGGTTAACCCATGCCCAGATTCAGCAATATTGTTTGTATTTAGATCTGGAGCCAAGTGTTGAAAGAGGTTTAAGTTCAGGTCATTTAGTTAAACAAAGAGCACATGGTTGGGCGGTCCGATAATAAAAGTCGGCAGTAGAGCGTGGCGGAGCATTTATAGAGTTCAGCTGAAGTCAGAGAGAACATCACCACCTGCGTCACACACAAATCTTCTGTCTACTTTATGAGAGTCTTCTGCATACTTCATGAAAAGGCGTAAGCAAGATTCAGCTATTTATGCATATAATGATGCCGTAATGATTTTGCACTTTGATTTCTTTTGCAATCATTGTATTGTATTTATAATTTACATGTGGTAGGTTTTATATATATAGACGGTTGCATAAACACCAAATCAGTGATTTCTATTGGATCATGTGACTCTGAAGAGCGAAGTAATTGCTTTTTATTGATAGCAGTTATATTGAATATATATACTGTTGAATATAATTTTTATATTATTATCTTACCTTCATATTGAATATGAAATACACTGAATTACAAATTTAAATGTGTAAAAATGTTACAGCTATTTACCATAAATGTAGACTGATAATACCTAAAAACCTGATAATATTGATATTAATAATTTAACTTAATGTAATATTTTCAAATACCTATTTGTATATATTAGAGCGTCAAATAATTTTGTGCTAACCGTTCTTAAATTCTCCACGAGAAAAGCCTTGCACCCTTCTAATCATGACAAGTTGTTGCTGTAATTGAGAAAATTGAAATTTAATAGGCTCTTTGATCATAAGAATTAGGTCAAATCCTTTGAGAATGTGTGTAAAAATTAGGACTCGTCGAGTTGCACTAGAAGAGAAGAATATTTATACTTTTAGCGTAACGGATGAATAAACAGACCTAGAGTGACAAGCATGTAAATGATTGGCTGCACAGGTTTACACAATTACCATATGTAATGAGCAATTACTAATCTCTTCAAACCTCTCAAAGATCCCTGAAGTAGGTTATATGGTTCAGTTTTGATGATAACAGGGTAGTTATAGGAACACAGATATAGGAACTACTAGTTACATNATATGGTTCAGTTTTGATGATAACAGGGTAGTTATAGGAACTCAGTTATAGGAACTACTAGTTACAGGGAACTAAATTTGATTTGTTCATTCTGTTTTGGGACTTTTACGACTGTAGAAATTAAACCCTGTACTGTGTGTTTTTTTGGTTTATAGCTCACCATGGCCACATTGCTGTGTCTCTTCTTCTCTTTGCTTGGCCTGGCTGTCATGGGAGCGGTGAAGAACTGCCATCCACAGTGTCGTTGTGAAGTGGAGAGCTTTGGCCTCTTCGACAGTTTCAGCCTTACCAAAGTGGACTGCAGTGGAATCGGTCCTGGGAACGCTCCTGTCCCCATCCCTCTGGACACGTCCCATCTCGACCTCTCCTTAAACTCCATCACCTCAATCAGTGACTCGATGCTCTCCGGACCGGGTTACACCACCTTGGTTAGTCTGGACCTGAGCGGCAATCTCATTTCACACGTCAGTCCCAAAGCGTTCTCCAAACTTCGCTACCTTGAGACGTTGGACCTGAGCAACAACGCTCTTGAGGATCTCGGTAACGGCTGCTTCACCGGACTCCCTCTGGTTGAGCTGGACCTGAGTGAAAACCGATTCAAAGAGTTCAGTCTTGATCTCTTCACCACCAGAGCACAGGATGGACCAATCATGGTGGACCTGTCGCGAAACCTTCTTACCTCGGTTTCCAGGAAGACCCCGGGCCATCCATTGAACATCAAGAGTCTTATGCTGGCAGGGAACCAATTGAAGAAGGTGCCAATGCTTAACGGGATCCCACTTCAGTATCTGAACCTAGATGGGAATCTCATCTCCAGTATTGATGCAGGGGCCTTTGATTCGATGACAGAACTGGTTCACCTGTCTCTCGGCAGCCTGTCTGACCTGACCCTCATTCAGCCAGGAGCTTTCAGAGGTTTGAAGAACCTTCAAGTCTTAGACTTGTCAAACAACAGCTGGCTCAAGACATTGAGCCCGGATGTATTTAGTGGACTCGTCTCTTTACAAGAGCTCAATTTGTCAAATACTCCCGTCACACCATTATCAAGGACCGTCTTTGCACAGATGCCAAGCATAAAGAGCATAACTTTAGGTCCAAACCTGCATTGCTGGAAGACACACAAGCAAGGACAGTTTCACAGACAGATTGGGCAAGCCAAACCCAATGATATTCTAACCTGTGACAATGCAGGGATGATCTTATGAGCCTGAAGTGCCTGGAAAGACTCCTTTTCGAATCTCTGTGCCTTGTTAGTATCTCATAAGATCTTTTGTTTTTTTGTAATTCAATACTGCATCATATTTGCACATACTATGCCAACTAAGGTCCATTATTTTACATGTGTTCATCACATTTAAGCACGCACAGTACATCACAATGACTCATGCACTTTAGTTACCACATTTCTGTTCTTCTACTTAATATATAACCTGAGATTTGCGGTGTGATGTCAGCTCTGATGTGATGTTTTTTTTTGTTTTTTTGTTAAACACTAACAGTCTTAAAGGTGTGTAACAAACACTTTGTACAAACACACCAGTGTTGCAGGTCAGTTTACAAGTCGTGGTGCCTTAAATTGTAATTCATTTAGTAGTAAGTATTTTGGAATTATATGTTTCTAATGTTTAGATGCCACCTTATGATCAATTTTAAATTACTATGATGGGCAATAAAATTTGGTGTATTTAATTTAGGCATTTTACTTGGTTTAAAATTGGGCATTTTTAACTGAAGCACAAAGGATGAAATACAATATGGGGAAGTTAAATGTAATTTATTAATTTGTCAGTGAAAAGTTTTCCTAATACTGAACCTAAAATATGATTTACAAACTACAAAACATTTTTTTCTACACATCACTCAGACTGATACTTGAGAGAGAGAAAAATAGCATTAATGAGTTCACATCTCTTTATAATTCCTAAATCGTCATTTCACAGACGTTTACTTGATCTGAAATTTTGCACTTTTTATGAGATTTGTATGGATTTCAAAAAAATGCATGATGATTGTTCATCATGTGAGCTGAGGTATGTTTTATGTTTGTACAAAATTATACTCCTAATAAAAGATAATCAACTTTACACATAACAGTGTGTTTGTGTTCAATTTTGTGATTTAATGCTCATTTCCCCAAACTGTATCAAAACTTCCAAAGTGAAGCCAGGGCTGACGTGTCTTTCGGCACATCTTTCTGAGTCACGCAGTGCATTTAGTCATAATACAGGCCTTGCTAATGTGGTCCTCTTCAGTTTAACACACTCAGACAGCCATGATTTGTTTATAAAAAAAAAAACACACCCAGTGTTTTTATCCCACAATTTTTGTTTTTTTTTCTACAAGAATAAGGCGTTATCCATTCACTCAGACTAACCACGGACATCAGACTCGATGGCTGAATTGGAACAGATGACTTCAGCCTGTCAGGCTTTAGGCTTGTAGGCCTCACAGGCCGAGTATTCATATATCCCCTTAGCTGCTCTGAATTATTGCCAAGATCCAGCTCTTTGAAATTCTAGGAGACTAATGCCAAAGACACATCCCCCTCTTCTTTTCTACACAAAAGCTTAGTGGGAAAAAAGGTTTACTTAACGGCTAAACTTTCTCTTCATCACATTTGCGCTCTCTGCTATGCTCAGGATAAATAAGTAATGTAAATAAACATGGGCCAAAGAGGAACAACAGTCAAGAACAAACAGTCAATGAATGTTATCATGAAATCCTTCAAAATAAACCAGATTACCATTTCCTGAAGGAAATACCATTGTTGTAAAGCAGCAAAAGAATAGCTTTAGTTCTGTGTAAATAAAAAGACCAATCACAATTTAGTATGCAAGTAAAACACCAGACGCATGGCATGTCTAGAGACTCGTTTTTAAGTTGAACTTTTAACATGTGCCACAGACAGGCGTCCATCATGCATGTTTACACAGAACAACTGCAGAAAACCTTGGTTTTTTGCCATTGGCACTACTCTACATTCTGTGTGAATGATGATATTGCTGCTCATTTCGAAAGATTAAGATTCTAGCTATCTATTTTAATAGAAGATATTCAATGTTTATTCTTACATTCTTTGAAAAATGGTAGGTTATAAAAAGCAATAAGGAGGAGTCATTGATTTCTTATTTATTGGCATTGGTAATTCAACTGTATACTGTTGTGACCTACTTAACAAATCCAAACAAACCAGCATTAACCTTTACTGTTCTGTTAACACTGTACATGGTCATAATGAATTGCTAAATTTGATTTAGAACAGATGCTGCTTATCTTCCTTGTCTTTTATGAGCCTCAACTTGCCTTACTATGTGAGAGGTTGTATTAGACATGATGATGTAATCTGTTATGGGACACAGTTCATTGAGTTATGAACTACTGTGAATTCTCCTACTTGTGTGTACTATACCGCATGTAAGCCATCATAAATCTGTTAGCGTCTTATATCACTTTAGATAAGGACAGAAATGAAATTGGCCTTAGGTAAACCATCTGATATGGAATAATCAATCCAAGCCACGGTTCATTAAGGAAAGAGCCAATGTTGACATGAACCCCCCCCCCCCCAAAAAAAAAAATCTCAGTCTCCACTTGTAAACACCAAATAATGTTAAATCCTGTAGTCTTAATAAACTCTCTCAAGCAGATTCCCAGTGTCCAGTTAATTCAAGGCTAAAAGTTCAGTATTTATTGCTAGAGCAAAGACAATGGCCCAATGCCAAACACCTGACACAAACTAAAAGCACAAAAGAATCGATACAGAACGAGCAATCACATTTGAGTCAGATTAAAAGGGTTCAATGTCTGGAACCAGAACACAAACAACGATAGAATAAAGCCAGAAAAAAAAAATGCAGCCATGGTCACATTTCACCTATGAAAATCTCATGAATTTTTCATTAGAAAAGCATTCTTACAAAGTGCTACACCAGTGCTTGTTTCAGACAGTGTGCTGCTATTGATTTCCAATTCAGATTCAGAAAAAAGTTTGAGAGAAAAAATATGAAATCTATTTCATAGTTGCAGGATTAAAAATACACAGTCTTGCGCAGAAAAACTGAACTACACATCCACATAAAACAAGCCACATGATCCACTCCAACTTCTTGTTTTCATACGATGTCATATAGTTTTATTTCTCATGAGATCAGGTTGTGTACCCAGTACAAACAAATTAAAGTTCTCATGTGCTTCTTCGAATAAACAAAGCCGGGCCTGTAATTATTCTTGGCTGATATTTAGTTACCATGCTTTAAAAAAAAAAAACACAAAACACCACATAAAAAGCAAACAACATCCTTCTCTGGATTTCACGTCTTTAAAGGGATACTCCACCCCAAAATGAAAATTTAGTGA
>SCHK01179240.1:10844-31383 GCA_004124795.1 Poropuntius huangchuchieni | reverse complement strand
AAACTTAATTTCCAGGAAAAAATGTCAAATTGTTAACTTGCATCTAATTATTATTTTTTTTTTTTGTAAATAGTAGTAGTGTAGTAGTAGTAGTAGTAATAATAATAATTAATTTTTTCTCCAATCAAAATGATAAAATGTAAATAGTAGTGTAGTAGTAGTAGTAATAATAATAATAATAATAATAGTAATAGTAATCATTTATTTTTTCTCCAATCAAAATGATAATATGTAAGTAGTAGTAGTAGTTATAATAATAGGATTATTCAAATCATATTAGTCTTTCGTAATAAATTATTATGGTCCTTAATAAGCAAAAACAATTAAAAATTATGTCATTTAAAATAGTAATAATAATAATAGTTGTTTTTTTATTGTTATTATTAAAAACAAAAACAATTAAAGAAATCTGCATCATAATATCAGAAGATCATTTAACATAAAACTTCACAGAATGGTATTCAAAGCAAATTTTTTCCTTTTGAATTGATATTTATTGGTTTTATTATTAGCAGTAGTACAGTAGTACTTTAAAGAAAAAAAAAACATTATCTTGCAGTGTGGCCTGTAATATTTATTTTCATAAAAGCGGTGAATTGATGAAACTTGATACACTCAACTCCCCACATTTTTTTTTCATCGTTAAATGTTGGAATATAGATTTCTAGAATCATCATCCTGGTTGTCAGATACAAGAGGACGACCACCTACAGGCCCTCATTATTGTTCTAGCAGGTCTAGCCTTTGACCTGCGCATTCTTGTAAATCAGCTCTTGTGCCTCAGGTGGTCCAGACATGGATTATTTGCTGCTACATTGATCCATGAGACGTAACTATGAAACATGACATCAGTCTCCTCGTGTTCTGTAGTCTGTGAAGTCATCGTGACCTTCAAGCACAGGTTGCTGATGCTTCAAATGTACCGTATGCAGCAGGTCAGCTTTTATATTATAAATGAGTTGGGTCTTCCTTGTGCCATTAACATCTATGACTTTAAGGGTTGCCAAGTAATGATATTTTAATCGTTGATCTCATTACAGAACTTCCCTGGGCTATTTCCTCTTTTTTTGTGTGTGAGTGTGTGCTCCAAGAGCTATAACTTAGTAGTGTTTTAAATTATGTCAGTTTTTCACTTTGCAAGTAAGTATGCCTCAGCCTGTTATGAGATGAAGAAAAATATTGTTATAATATGAATGTGGTTCAGTATTTACTGTTGTGTTGTACGATCACAGAACAAAGCCACTGCAATCACTCTAAGACTGCCTGTTTTTATAAAAAATAAATAAATCAATGCTGCTCCCTGGTGGAGAAAAGTTGTAACTTTTTGTTTATTTATTTTTTTTTTAAATAAAGAAAATTTGAAAATTTAGAAGCAGTTGTTTTTATTTTATCTTATATTTTATTTTATCCAGTCAACTGCAGAAATGTCACATTACAAATGCAAAATGTTGAAGATGAGCTAATTTTAAGCAAATTCTCAGTTTTAGTTGAACTATACCTTTAATATTTTTCATCCTTGCACCAGTAATTCTTCAGTGGGGAATAAAAGTAATGGTCACAAAGTCTAATTAGTGATATATATTTTTATTTCATTTGAACATTATGTAAAATGTATACAATATTTACATTTTCAAGTATTTCTCAATTTATTCTATGACCTCTTGTAGTACATCCAAAAACAATACAAAAGAAACATAATAGTAGTCACAACAATTCACCTGATTTGTTTCTGGAAACAAGTTCCTTCAGATTTGAGTAAATAAATAATGACTTTCTATTTGTATTTATTTTTATTTTTTTTACTGTCCCTTTTAACTTGGATAAAAACAGTTTAAATTCACATTCAAATTCAAAAACAGTTTAAATTCACATTTAATTTCTAGTATTGCACAGACTGGAATGGAAGAGCAGCGACGCTCCTGTCCTGTCTCAGAGAACACATTTCTGTCATTATTCAATAACAACATTACAGCTCAGCCACCTGGAAGCATTCTCTGGATCTTCCTTACAGACTTTCCAAGTCCTCTGGTAAAGAAATGACTAACTTTCCCACAGTATGTGTGAGTGGTTCCATTCAGAGCCTTCTCCAGAGGTAACAAGAATGTTTTTATGAGATTCTGTCCAAATATGTACTGCCAGAAAAAAGTAAAGAGTGATTTATTAGCTTTGGAAAGCATGGAAAAAAATAAAAGTAAAAACTAGTAACTAACAAATCTAGAAAAATGCAACTCACATGTTTGAAAGCGTCATACACAGCCTTGAAGGCTGGCTGTTTGTCGCTGTGAAACACTCCTCTGTTGCCATGTAGCATTAAAACACCCTCTTCCTCTGCCGGGATGCAGTTGCTGCCGTAGATGCAGTGGTCAGGACGGTAGTTCCAGTGGCAGGGGAAGGTAAATACCATCTCTGGGTGAACACACACATCTGTTACAGAGACTTGAAAGGGAAGAAAACTAAAAGGAATGGACGAAATCCAGAAAGGCTTACCTGGATTGAAATGGAAGATGATATTGATCAGATCTTGATCACCCCAGGTTATGTTAAGCTTGTATTTTTGTAACAAAGGCATCAGAAGCTCGTCCCAGTGCAGACCAACAGAAGTCATGTCATTCTGTCCATACAAAGCGGGGGAAAAAAGAAAAAGAGTAGAGTTTGTAATGAGTAAAGAGACCTTTACCACCCTCTTCTGGACTCAAATGTAATTACAACATGTTAAAAAAAAACATAATCATGGAGTCATAAATAAACAGATGTTTTACTTGTGCACAAATTTTACCTCAATGTATTTAAATAAGTAGTACAACTGTTTTCAACAGATAATAATATGAAACATTTCTTGAGCATATTAGAATGATTTCAGAAGGATCATGTGACACTGAAAGCCAGCTGAAAACTCAGCATTGCCATCACAAGAATAATTTATATTTTAAAATATATTCAAATAGAAAACATTTATATTAAATGGAAATGATATGTCACAATAATACTGTTTTACTGTATTTTTGAATAAAAAAGTAACCTGCATGAGCACGAGACTTCTTTTAATAATATTTTTTAGAAATCTTACCAAGCTCAAACTTCAAATATATACTTGTATATTACTTAGGTAAATATTATTATTATTAAATCTTTTTATTTTTGATATTTTAGTTGTGCTTTGTATTTTTATATTCTTTTTAAATTAGATTTCAATTTTTTCTTTCTTTCTGTTTGATGGTAGGTGTTTTAATTTAGTGATATAGAATGTCACATGACATTGGCAGCCCACGTGATTGGCTAAAACATGTTTGCCTTTGAAACAAGATGGCGGCATCCACAGCTCAGTCCAGGTACATCAACCCTCACATAAAAGAAAAAAGTTTAGGTTCCAGCCCTTTAATCTCACTTTGAATTGTGTCATTCGCATCCGGGTCAAATTCATCAGCATGACCCCAGAGTTGATGCCAGTTTTTCCATAATACGGATGCCGGGAGAAGCGACTATACCAGGCTATCCGCGGCTCCTCGTGCTCTGGTGCCATGGCTACTAACTGAGTAGAGTTAAAGTGCATCAACATGTCCCAAATCAGCTCTACAGGCTGCAGGAAGAGGACATCTGTGTCCACGTAGAGTAAGGAGTCCACCTCATTCAGAATCATCTGTGGAGAAAAGAATGGAATTGCAAATAGTTTGTCAAACTGCAAATTCATTTTCTTTTTTTTCTTTTTTTAGAAAAATTACATACAAATTACATTACAATTTCTTGACATCTTACAGAAGGAAAGCAGCACATTTTCTGGTGCAATTACTCTAAACTAAACATGCTGTTTAAAATGCAGTAATACTCACTGGTAAGAAGAGTCTCTGTGATGCACATGGCTTGAAAAGCTGACTCCACTCTTCATGGTTCTCATGGGGAAATGAAATGGGGTGAACAACATAGCTGAATTTTGCTCGGATGAAAGCTGGCCAGGAATCTAGCTGTACAAGTGGAAAATGGATTGGAAGAAGGTAAATCTTTCATCTCTTTATACAGTTTCTCAATAGTTTAGTAGCAAATTAAAGGAACAGGTCATCCAAAAATGAAAATTTGCTGAAAACGTACTAATCCTCAGGCCATACAAGATGTAGATGAGTTTGTTTCTTCATCAGAACAGATTTGGAGAAATTTAGCATTACGTTCACTATTTAAAATGACATGTATCCCCTTTAATGTTGGAAAAACATGCACATTCTTTTGAAACAACACAGATGTGCATGCATATGTCAGAAATGACAACCGGCTCATACTGACTGTTGTTTTTATGCTGGTGTGTAACTGCTCCTCTGCAAAGATGTGAAATCTCAAGGCTCGGCAGCTGAGCATGGCTGCGGTCTTGAGCATGTTGACAGCTTCTCCGTGTCTCTCTCCACAAGCCACCACAGCCAACTGCATCGTCTCTCGCTGTCCAGGTGAATTCACCTCGTGCGCAACATCTCTGTAAATAGATCAGTTTTAGTTTTACTGAACACCATGAGTAAATAAACTAGCTAGGCTTTTCCAACAAACAGTCAGTGCAAGGAGATGATTTTCCTTTAGAACATTTTTAAATTATCTTCATTATGAGTTTATAATGTATAAAATATAATGGCCCGGTTTCACAAACGGGGCTTAGCTTAAGCCAGGACTAGGCTGTAGTTAATTTAAGATATTTAAGCAACTGTTTTTTATCATCTTGACACACAATGATATTTTAAGATATGTCAGAGCAAGATATTTTGAGTTGAGACAGCTCAAACTTGCATTTTAGTCTGGAACTAGCTTAAGCCTTGTCTGTGAAACGGAGGAAAGAGTAATAAAATAAAAAATTAAAATAATATCAAATAAAAGTAAAATAAAATTTAAAAAAAATGTTTCATTTTCTAATAATTTGCAGTCATGTTTGCAATGAACATTAAATAATAAAATTAGACATTTTTTTAATGTAGACAGAGAAGATATAGACAAGAGATTGACAAAGATAAAATATTTTAAAAATAACATATTTGAAGTTTAAAACTAACTTTGTTATAATATTTAACAAAAGCTATCTAATAGGTCTCACTATAAAGAAGAAAAAAAACCTAAATGGGCTGATAAAAAGATTGATGAGAAAATATGACCACCACTTCTTTTCCACCAAATGATCTGCAAAAAATGACAGAAACTAAATTTTAAAGGAATTTAGTTTGTTTTAGTATAGAATTTGCGATTATTTTTTAAAAATGTATTTCAACAATACACCTTAAAATTAAATTGAAAAAACTAAAATAATTATTATTATTATTTTTTTTTTTAAAAAGGTGACAAACTACACTTAAAATGTCGACTGCATGTGATGAACTAAGATACTTGATCTTTTTCACAAACTTGTTGACTAAATGTATCTTGTAGGTATGACAACAAAGACAGGTGGGCTGATAAAATAATGGTTTAGTAAATACACAACAACCACAACTGCTACTCCAACAAAATTAGCTAATTCCCTGATTACTTGCAATTATTTTGTAGTTTAACATTTTTGCAAGGTACATTAAAATGAATATCAAAATGAATGTACAAATTTTAAGATGTGATAATTATCAATTATATTTGATATTTTTGTTTTGCCTGAGAAAGGCGTGATTTGTCAGTTTGTGGTCTGTTGCATCACTGCTCAACATCTCAACAATGTTCTCGACATGCCAGCGCTCTCCCTTGACAATGAACCAGTACAGGTAAGTTAGGTGTGAATACATTCCACTATAAACAGTTCTCGAGTCAGTGAGGAATTTCACAGGCTGTTGTCATGCGCATCGTTTTCCTTTCATGTGGATTCAGAGTGTTGGACGTTTCCTGTAGGCTACCTCTTCTAACCTCCTATGCGAATGATATAGATAAACTAGCTATCGCTGCAGCATAAACTCACACTGAATGTCACATTTTGATTTCCCCCATATTGTGACAACTGTGCAAACTAGAATTCAAACATCCTTTTAAAACAAAAAAAAACAAAACTTTTAAAGCGTCACTTAAGTGAATTCCGCCAAACAAACATTGTCTTTAAACAAAATGAATGAAACAAATGTGATTTATTTACCTCGGTCTGTGTGATGTGGTCGCGGTGGGTCGTTGTTTTGGTTTTACTCCATTTAAGTTCCTCGCGACGGATGGCTCCAGCGGCGCCCTAACTTGCTTTAAAACGGCCGAAAAACTTTCAGCATCTTGTTTACTGAACAAAAATACTAAAGACAGAAGAGCGATAACTATGCACAAACTAAATGTACGAAGATATACACGCATTCTACAGGACTCGGACACTGTTTTACTTGGAAACTCTCGCCCATTAATGACCACTAGCGATGTCCGGTTCGTGAATGAATCGTTCTTTTGAGTCGGATCAGTTGAACGATTCAGATGTCAGGGATAGCAGAAATGATGCAACTAAAAGGTGTTCTGTAATTATGTTTTGAAATTTGTACGACAGTTTTAGCAAAACTGACTTTTTATACATATAAATAGCATTATTGCTAAACATTTATGAGCTGAATCCTGGCTGCTACACACTGAAATTGGTTACATGAAATTATAATTAACACCCTGATAAAGCTTAAACGGAAAATAAAACATCATGTGACCATGGACCACAAAACCATAAAGGGTTTTTTTTTTTCAAATTGGGATTTATACATATTCTGAAAGCGGAATAAATAAGCTTTCCATTAATGTATGGTTTGTTAGGACAACATTTGGCTTAGATACAATTATTTGAAAATCTTGAATCTGAGGGTGCAAAAATATCAAAATATGGAGAAAATCGCCTTTAAAGTTGTCCAAATGAAGTTCTTAGCCATGCATATTAATCATCAAAAGCTTTGATACATTTAGAAAATTTTCTAAATATCTTCATGGAACACTATCTTTATTTAATATCCTAATGATTTTAAAAAATATCGATAATTGGCATAAAAATATTGATACTTTTGCCCTATACAATGTATCGTTGGCTATTGCTACAAATATGCCCGTGCTACTTATGACTGGTTTTGTGGTCCAGGGTCACATATAAAGATGTACATGTTTTTTTCTGGAACATTTTTTGAGCATGCAAACCACATAATGACGTAATTACCTAAAGAGCCGCTGTATCGGTTGTTTGAAATGATCTGTTCGTAGGAACCGATTCGCAAAAAAGAGTCATTCTTCCTATCACTAACTACCACCACCATCCCCCACATACAAGTTCTTCCTCTAATGGCGTGAGAAAGACCCCTGCTATTACAAACCCTTTAACTTACTCGCAGCTATTTAAAGTTATTAGATATTTTTTAGTTGCGGACTTATTTTTATCATTAACAAATTGCTAATTTTTGTAGTTGGCTTTTACAGAATAATGTGACACTGAATTTAAATTATAAATTTAAATTGTTACATCATGCAATTTTAATCTTGCAAGTTTTTAATTATCTTGCAAATTTAATTATTTAACAGCCATTATGACTAGCCATTGCCAGAACAGTACCGTACCTACTAGTAAAACGAAAGCTTGACTTGTGTAATAATGGTTAATAACTAAATTAGTAGTAGTATCTTTCAAATATTCACTAATATGTTTAGAGGAATACATATCAAAAGCAACAGCAATACATGTAGACTAAAATTATGAATATTCATAATATTTTAAGAGTGCTTGTGGGAGCATGGAGGAACTGGACTTGATGTTCTTTTTAACAAGCAAAACACGTTCTGCTTTTTATTTTAATCAAGAGATAAAAGGAAAGGAAAGTTTTCTGCTGTATAAGGCAAAGTCTACTGAGAAATAGACTGTCATGTTATGTTAGGACACTGCTGGTTGTTGTCAAGTAAGAAACAATACTCTTCCTTGTCTCCGACTCAACCCGTATGCCACATATTGCATCACTCCTCATGGTGAGGTAAAAACCACAACACTTTGAAGACCCACGGCGAATATCATCCACATGCATGTCATGTGCATTTCACAGAGAACTGAAAAGACATTTCACCACAAAAACAACCAAAATTCGATAATCACTCCCTTAAGGTCCTCGTTTGCCCTGAAAATAACTTTTACTTGACAACGGGATTCTAAATCTTAAATTTTATTAAGAGATATTTCCTATACTGCAATATATTTATATACCACCGTTCATCATAAAGGAGGGGAAGAATTCAACATCTTACAAATACATTTGTCCTTTTTAGTCATAAATGTTATGTTTCTTGTGGAATTAACAGAATTATATCAAGACGATCTAACACAAAACAGCGCTGGTAGAACTAGCCGCACAGGTGATGCAATCTATGACAAGTCTCAAATAAAACATCACGAACAGGAACAAAATAAACAATTAATTTCTGCGTCTCTTAAAACCATACAAAAAGTACCAACAGGTGCGACAAACAATTGAGAAAGGAAGTCCTATCTGGGTCACAGTTATTCATAGATGGCTTAACGCCCATCATGTAATGCATTTAAAGTATACTAAACTTACAATTTGCAACTGACATGTCATTAATGTAGAAACAAATACGTTCACAACAATGTTCCAGTTGAATGTTTTTAAGCCCCAAGGCTAACTCTCGAGACGCAATGGGTGCTGTTGCAGAAATGACAAATTGTGGTTTTAAAAAATAACGGTTTATGACGATAAAGAAGAGAATGAGAATGGGTGTCAATGTCAAAATCCAAACAGACAACAACACTTATTTGATTTATAATACTACCACGTGCTATAGAAATTAAACTGTCAAAATTCAATCATCAAAATTGCTTACAAAGTCTACAGTTTATCTCAAGCTGACCTACTGGGCATTGTAACAAACCAGGACGAGTGTATCTGATCTTATAACTGTGAGAGATGGCTTATATTGCTGGGTTAAATCTGCGTCTCGGTAAGTCTTGGCATACATAAGCGCGCTCCTGTGACTGTTCGTTTAAAATGGATATATTAGGTGCAGGAGACTGGAAGTAACGTTCGTAATCCACGGGTTCCTAGTGAGATTCCCCGTTAAGTGAGGAACCCTCCCCTCGTGGGGACGAGGATCTGGAGATCCCCTTCTCTGTGTTGTCTGAGTTGGATCCGCTCTGGCTGTGGTGGTCTCCAGATGCTGCGCTGGAGGACGAACTGGAGGAGGGCTTAGTTTTCTCCTTAAAGTCTGTTATGATAACCGTCAGATCTCCCACTGTCACTTCCAGATGTTGTGCGCTGCTCCGGTCCACATTTTTTAACCTGGGCCTGCAGGATAGGGAGCAAAGAACAGATCAGACATGCTTGACATCACTTGAGCTGAATAATGACACTATTTTCTTCTGTAGAGCTTCTCTATAGCATTTCATAATTGATGAACCTGACAACATCGACACCGAACTAAACTTAGCTACACAGAGACACCATTGTCTTCTGTAGAGCTGCTTTACAGCTCAAATTGAAATAGTTTCATAACTGATGCATTTAGCAACATTAACACTGTAATTTAACGGTTTATTACTGTGAAGCTGCTTTTAAACTTTGTATCTCTATTATATAAAATAAATTGTCTTGTTACGTAAATAAAATTGACTTGAATTGCTAGTATAATAGAGCATGAAAGTGAGCCTGGCAGCCTTGGCTTTGCAAGTATTTTCTCATTCATTTTCTCCACTGGCAATTAAAAAAAAAATCAGGGAGGCAATGAACCAAACTAATGATCAAAGAGATGAAACAGAACATCAAAAACATTGATTTGAAGACTTTTTGACATACGGAAAAGTGTATTTGAACAAAACTCTGTACCCAACATCTCTCACAGGGGACTAAATGACAATGAATATATAATATACATAAAGTTTGGTAAAATACACACAAAAGAGTATACACAGTAAAAATGGTAATATTGTAAAATATTACAATTAAAAAAAATAAAATAAAAATCTGTTTACTACTTATTCCTGTGATGGCAAAGCTGAATTTTTAGGATTATTAACTCCAGTCTTCAATGTCACATGATCCTTCAGAAATCATTCTAATATGCTGATTTGTTGCTCAAGAAACTTTTCTTATCATTATTATTGTTTAAAACAGTTGCTTAGTATGCTTAATATTTTGGAAACTATGATACATTTTTTTGATAAATAGAAAGTTCAAAAGAATAGCATTTTATTTGAAATAGAAATCTTTTGTAACATTATAAATGTCTTTACTCTCACTTTTACTCTCACAATTGAATGCATCCTTGCTGAATAGAAATATTAATGATACTGACCCCAAACTTTGTAACTAAAAGTGGACAAAAAGACATAATTCTCGGTGCATTGCGGTAGATGAAATAAAATTTATATTCAAATAGTTTCCAAATAGAGAGCAACAATACATGATATTTTCCTGAGTGAGCTACCTGTTATGTAAAATGCAAAAGACAGCCACTTAATTTGTTTGGGGAGTAGGAACTAAGCAGTGAATTTATGAACACAGGGACCGTATCGCAACATTTCACCTCATTTTCTTGTGGCTGTTCTTTTTCAGTGTCGGTTCTCTCTCGTTCTTGTCCTTCTCCGTCTTTTCCTTTTTCTCTTTCTTGGGCTGTGTGGGTGAAGCAAACTGCGGTGTGACTTGCTGGGCTACCAGCTGGGAAACAGGACGAGGTTTCCTGTGGGGAAAAAAAAGGAAGACTGAGAAGCCAGAAAGCGAGATATTTTAAATCAGGATGACATGATTCAAGCTCACCAGGGCCTGATGAAAAGGACTATGTGGGAAAAAGCAAGTTAAAACAGGAAAGTGTTGAAGCCAGTTGAGAAATCTTGCCTTACATAGAGTAATCTGAGAAGAATGTGTTTTCTCCACAGCTGGGAAACAGCCGCAATTCACTCATCTCTTTTCCTTTCTAAAACAGGAAGACAAAAACTGCTCATTTTATTTCTAATATAAGCTAACATCCCCTAATAAACTAGCTTTCCCTGTTTGAACGTAAGATATATGAAATTGCTAGAACAGCCCTTCTTGTCCTGCTGTGGTCTGTTAGTAGGATAGTGTATTGCTGTTGTCATTTCAAGGCATCAGTTGTTGCACCCCTAATTAACAACCTGACAGCTGTGGCAATTACAGATTATATCTAGGCCTATGAGCTGAACTAACCATACTGATCTCAGATCAGAGCTCAGGGTGAAGTCCCATAGTAGCGTGGCGTTTAGAACGACAGGGATGCACCGTGACCGTTGCTCTAATGTCAAGAACAACAGCTGTTACACCAAAAACAGTCCACAACAGAGCAGTATGAAGGCCAGCATCGCTGTCGTCTGCTTTGCCAACACACGCACAGCGATTTTAAAAACAGCTTCTCAGTATCTGTGCGCTGGTGCAATGTTTACGCTTTCATCCATTACCCCCGGGTGCTTTGGGAATAGCTAATGAAGTTACACATTGTGAAATTAGGACATCTAGAGCCTTAAAGCATGGCAGCCAAGAACCGGTCATTAGCATTGATCCCGAGCCCAAGGCAAGTGAAAACGGCCATTATTAGTTGTTGTTAGCTGTCTGCCTGCCTCGCTCTCTGCTGCATGTCAAGACCTGGCTGCTTGCTGTGGACTCTTAACACCCTTCACACTCAGCGCTGTTAGTAAATCAATCGATCACTTTGTGATGTATTTCCTCCGTGCCAGACAGAGCAAATCGGCATTAACGTTGCTGATCCTGCTTATTTTTGAACGTTTGTCATTAAGGGAGAGAAAGATTTTGTGAAATTACTCAGTCATTAGTCACTCTCCGTCTCACGCATACGTGTTGCAACTACGCTTTATGTAATCCGTGCTATTAGTTTACATTTATCCTTTACAGTACGTAAAAAGGCAAAGTAAGCCAGTTAATATTTATATTAAGATTTATTTTGCAATAATGACTCACTGACTGTATATTATCCTGCTTATTACATGGATTTAAAATAAAAAAAATGAAATGGACAAAACTGAATATGTCGAAATTATTTGTGAGAAAAGAAGAGACAAGTGAAAGTGAAACAATCACAGCTAGCAAAATATAAAAATAAAATATATATTGACTGCTCAAAACCACTAATCAAGAAAGCTGTGCAATAATAATAAAACATTTACACATCAGGGACTGTCAATTATCAAAAACATTTAATTTTCTTAATGAAGAAATAATAATAATAATAATAATTTTAATTAATTATATTTTCATGATGTATCAAACAATTTTATATAAACAATCTAGTCAATAAAGGGATGCACTGCTAATCTAATAATTAATTGTATGATGATAACTGATAACAAATTACAATGTTATACTATTCTGTCAAACACAAACTAAAAGTCAATTTAGGCAACACAACATTATGTACAGTATGCAAATGGATATTCATTTTGAGATTTGCAAAATATTACAGTGATATTAAACAGAAGAGACTAGCATGTGCAATACAATATCTAAATAAAAAAAAAAATTCTAATAACAAATATGATACCAATATATATTGCGTATATATTCTCTTACCTAATTTTTTTAAAGTCAGTTTCCTTGTTAAATAAAGCCAACATATTGAATTTCATCATAAAATCACATCAATGTCAGCTTTTGCATCAAACAGTTACCGTATGTGTCTACAAAGGCGTCTTCTTTTGCAGAAGTGCACAAACAAAACAAATTTTCCCACATTACTGTGTTAAAGCAGAAGGACACGAGGGCTGCGTTCGCTCCTTTGAGCCAAGAGCCTCTCGGATGTGTTCATATCTGCATGTTTGTATAATGGCGTAATGACTGTACCGGGGAGGCTTGTGTACTCATGGGCTTGAGTGATGGGAGGGGACACCATGATTAATGCGCTACACTGTGTGAACATGCAGTCTCCATACTGCTCCTTCCTTCGCTCCACTGCCAAGCCCCCTGTTTGACAGATGGCCCTCTGCCTCCCACCGTCCCACCTCTCCACGCTCTGTTTTCGGTTCTTTCCAAGCGTCTGCATTTCCTTTAGCTGCTTTTCAAAATCCCACACTGCAGTTCCACATTGCTTCTCCCTCGCTTCGGTATCCAGCTTTCTCTCCTTTCATCAAAGGCCCATAACTGTCTGAATCAAAATGAGGTCAACCCGTTTGAGACGGTACGGGCATGCGCCTTCGAGTGCTTCTGCAAACTATATGCAAAATTTCTCTAATAAATGACAACAGGCTCTTGTAATTACTGAATAATGTGGATGTTTTATGTGGCTTTTTGTTTATTTGGCAGAGGCATGCTGGGAACGCTTCCTCAGACTGCATTAGTTTCGCCTTTTTGGGCAAAGAGACGAGAACTCGCAGTGCAGCGCTCTGGGTTTCTGCACACACGCAATTAGAGAGGATTTCACATGCTGCTCAAATCTTTCAAATGCCACACTGTAGCAAGTGACTAGTCATCTAATAACCGACTCTATACAAGCATGTGAAAGCCATGGTATAATTTATATGCAATAATGCATATAGCTACAAATTATGCATTTTAGAAATACGTCAATATTACATACTAATTATTACTATATATACTGTATATATATATATATATAGGCTTCCTTAAGACCCACCGACTAGTTGGTTTTTGCACATCTCCACCATGTTTTATCGCATCGTTAAGCGAAAAAAAAAATATCACCGTGACTGCAGAATATGACGTTTAGATTTATGCTTTGCTCGGTAATCATTTGCAATCGAAATCCTCCGTTTGTCATCACCTCACCGACACTGACAGTCATGAAGGATGATGGGTCCAGTTCTTTTAGCGATACCCCTATAGAGCGCACAGGTTATGTCAACAATTTATAACCGACAGCCTTAAACTGGTTGTGACAGCACAAATGTACATTAGTGTCAAGTCAAATAGAGCTCCAACGTGAAACAAAACATAATACAGCCTTCCTTTTTCCAATCCGTCATCGTGAGAGGTCTTGAGTAAAAAAAAAAAACCTGCTTGGTCTAGAGGGGACATTCTCTCCATTTGTGGTAATTGAACGGTGTAATACTCTCTCCTGCAGAGCGAATGCTTTCGCTGGGGGGCAAAAAGTGTCGGTACACTGAAATTAGAGGTTTGCCGGCAGGTTCGGGGGGTCAGCAGGGGAATGGCCTGAAATGCTCAAACGAGAAGCTCTGCAGCTTCATCAATTAAATGTCAGTCTGTCAGCGCAAGGTAACAACTAGGTAAACAAATCTCTCTTCGAATGAGCAAATATAGCCAGAGTCGAAGCAACATTAAAAAACCATTCACTTAGGAACTACTATTGCATCATTTAAAGGGATAATTTACCCCAAAATAAAACTTTTGGCATTTTTTACTCTCCTGTTGTTCCAAACCTGTATGACTTTCTACGAAACACAAAATTTATTTGATTTGCCTGATTTTGTCCAATGCAAGTCAATGGGGTCTCAAAACAACACAGACTCTAATTGACATTCAAACACATTTCCCCCCNTTTGATTTGCCTGATTTTGTCCAATGCAAGTCAATGGGGTCCAAAACAACACAGACTCTAATTGACATTCAAACACATTCCCCCCCCCAAAACATTTAGCTTAAAAACATGTCCTACCAATGGCAAATTAAATATATGATGAGATGCCCAACAAACATGCTCTGAATTAACCCTCGTATCATTCGCCACATATCAGTCAGGCTCAGCTAAATCATGGCCTTATAAAACATTCATTTGCTACCCGCAGCACACAACCGCAATCTAAACGAACACACGGTTGTCATTCACATCTGACGGCTGCTTGGGAAGATGACGAAGCTGAAAGCAGCAATCAACACCAAAGCATATCCTTTGCGTTTACGCACACAACCGCTCGCCAAAGGCAGAAGAAAAGTGAACAAGCTGCGTGTCAAGAAGCTCTCCTTTCTTCGTAAATGAACGACCTGCGAGGATCACACAATTGAGAGGACATCATCATTAAAACCCATAATTTGTGGCCGTCTCCGAGGCATTATCACAGGGCAGATGTGCAATCATGGGTTTATTTATGGGCATGAGTGTCCATGTGTGTGCGCGCGCATCCTGATGTGATGATGCCTCTTCTGATGACAGCATTCTTGATTAAGCCGTTGAATGCAAATGAGTTCAGGCCGTCTGGACGCCAGCTGCTGTGGTGGCCTGGACGAGTGACAGCACCCACCCCCACATAAAAATCCACCTCCCTCTCACACGCACTTTCACAGCAAAAATGAACGTAGGTTGGCTTTAAATAACTGCTGTAATAATACTTTAATTCAGCGGTGGTAATGGGATCTGAAACTCGAAAGATAATTTAGCCTTTATAAACAATCTCCCTAAAGAAAGATGATCGTTATCTGCCGCTGTTGTTGAGAGCCGAGGTCTGTCATCATCATCATCATCATCATCTTCATTGACTTTTAGTGTGCGTTTATGTTCCGAAACGCAGATGAGGAATGTTTTACTTCCTGACCTGATCTCATCTTAATGACATAAGGGAAATAACTGACTGCCGACTCAGTCGCTGACGGTTCCAAAGCAGGATTTTTATGACGGATGAGATGAAGGTGAGAAAATACGAGCCCATTAAATGACTTCTCTGATGAGGTCATTAGCGCTCTCTCATGGATCGCTGCCACGGGATAGACGCTATCTGTGAGACCGATACCAGCAGAGTAGATGCTAGTATTGTGTAGCACCCCTCATTCTCTATGATTAATTGAAAAATTCTGAATTGATGCGTCTTTGTATTCTTGTATTATTTTCTATTTCTTTCCTATTTCAGTGAAACCTCCATTGTCAATAGCGTAGCGAAAAGAAAGCACAGGTCACACCGAAGTCACTTTCAAACCAAGCAGCTTTTTGTTGGTAAACACGGCCAAACTGATGACCAACTGTTGCGAAATCTAGGGGAAATCTTTCACCCTCGTGCAAAATTACAGGTTCGTATTCATATGACTAGATTTTGACTGTGAAAGTTCAACAAACAATGATAAATGTGACTATATCTTTAGAAACAGCATTACCTTAATTTTCCTGCTCAGCCTTGACAAAGTTTGTGTGTTTAAGCATTACCTCTTTTGATGCTTTAATCAAATTGCGTAACATTACACATATTACATTCGCCAGTTTCTTTCTCTCAAATCACTGACAAGTTTTTAAACTGGTATTTACCATCCACATCGACAAATGCAAGTATTTATCATCCAATATGCAGCATGAAGAGATCTGAATTTATTACTCTAGGTTTCTTATTTTCCATTTCAGAGAAATTGTTAACAAATAATAGTCTTTTGTCAAAAGTGTAGCAAAAAAAAGCACAACTCACACTAAAGTAACTTCCAAACCAAGCAGCTTTTTGTTGGTTAACGTGGATTATTTGCATAACCAACTTGAACCTGTTGCGAAATCTGCACGGGCAAATCTTTCGCAACAATGCAAAAATCCAGATTGCGTTGATTCCTATTGATATGACTCAATTTCGATGGTGAAAAACAGCAGTACATGTCAGCAAAACTTTAGAAACATTATCTTCACAATTTTCCAGCTTAGCCTTGGCAAAGTTTGTGTCTTCAGGCATTAATTCTTTACATGTTTGTGCTGAATTTGAGCTTTTCCAGAAAAAAATGCTTTGTTTTACACGTTATAATCAAACCACTGACATGTTTTCAAACTAGTCTTTACCAACCACTTAAACATAACTGGAAGCATTAAATAATGATACTGATAACAAGTACAAGGGTTTATCCTCGAATATATGACATGAGTAGGTATTATCAGTACTATTAGTATCAATAGTAAGTGCATCCTAATGCTTTTACATAAAAACAGGAAAGATATTACAAATTGCTCATTTTAATGCATTTGATAGGCAAACGATGAAGATTATGAAAATATGAAATGACTTAAGCATTAGAATTAAGCTGAATGGACGGTTTAGAAGGCAATTTATTAAAATCATTTTAGACTGCTAACAGAAAAATGTATGGCATCACAGTGATTTACTTCTAGGTTGTGTCATGCCTGGCTAATGTACTATAATTACAAAATGAATTAAAATTACTTCTGAAATAGCCCACATTAATCAGGATATAATGGGTGTTTTACAAACAGAGCTGTTCAGTAACGTGACACTGACTGCTCACATTTGTTCCTGGGGTTATAAACATTGTATTAACTGTGTAATTATTAATACACACAAGACAAATGGCTGTCTCAAAACCTCACGATCTGGCTATCTAGACAGCGTTCCGGGGTGTCGAATGAAGCCCAAATATGCTGTCTAGGTAGGCAGCTCGCTAGATGTGAAGCAGCAGGCGTCGTGTGGCACACTCACCGCGTTGACGTTCCCTTCCTGACATCGCACATCATGCATTTGAACGCTTCGGCGCTGTTCTTGAACGTACACACGCTGCAGTCCCAGTAGCCGTCGTCGGAGGAGGGCTTCGCTTGGCGTTTCGGCCTTCAAAAAGCAAAACAAACAGAGAGAACATCACATCTCGGACTGTAGAAATCCCCGACACACACATCTGATCCTATCCATGCACAAAGTCAGCCGGACGCCTGCGCAAGCGACGCGTTTTTTTTTTACGAAATGACACTTTAGGTTGATAAAAACAGCAAGTCCGCCATGGTGGCCACTCTGTTGCGTCTTTCTCATTCAGGCGCGCGCTGCCTAGTGGTCTGTTTCAAGCCTTGAGACGGTCTCGAGTTTCTTGAAGCCACGGCTGTGGGAGTTTCTTTCTGTTTGCTTTTACCTCGTCGGACTCCTCTTGTCTCCCATGCTGCAGAAACTTTATGCGAAGCGTCGCAGGCACAGCCGCCTCTCGCGCTCTGTCCTTCTCTCTCGAGCGGCTCCCAGCTGTCGTAGAAACTCCAGCGCAGCGGTGATCACGTGACGGGGCTCCACCAATCCGGCGCCGATTTATTTTCTCGAAAAGTAGGGTCGTGGGGTTTGTATAAAAGAGTCGTGCTCCCGCTTCACCCCAAATCAACTGGTCGCAGAGCGGGTGCGAGTGAAGTAACTAACTGCGCTACTCTTAAATTAAAGACATTCGTTCATGACACTTTCCACGAGTACAAAATACCCTTACGAAAATATAACCATGGGTTTACCACAAGTACAACCAAAACACCATGGTTGCTGTAGTTAAACTGTGGTGACTACAAATTAACCATCGTGTTGCTACACTAATCATAGTTTAAACATGGTATTTGTAGTAAAACTGTGGTTATACAAGTGGTAACCAATACGCCAAAAAGACATAACTACTACACTTTTACTATAGTAAAACCATGGTTAAACCATGGATTTTGTAAGGGTAGTGACTAAACTCTAAAAAGTTGTGTTTTTCTGTTTTAGCAAATGGTCTGTGACAACTTTTTTTTAGTGCTGTCAAACGATTAATCTCGATTAATCACATCCAAAATAAAAGTTTTCGTTTGCATAATACATATAAATACACACATATATTTAGAAAATATTTACGTCTATATATTCATATAATTTATATTATTAACAAATATATTTAATAAAAAAAAAATTCTGAAATATATACATGCACGTGTATTTATACATAATAAATATAGACAGTACACATACATATATTATGTAAACAAAAACCTTTATTTTGGATGTGATTAATCACGATTAATCGTTTGACAGCACTACTTTTTATATGAGCCATTTTGTTTTATATTTATTTTCCATAATGTTACCAAACTTTGGGTCCAAATGCAGCTTAAAACCTTGATTAGCATGATTGTTTTGTTTGCTATTTTCTAACAACAAACATCAAATTTAAATAAAACAAACTAACAATACAAAATGGAATGGTTAACAGGGTTACAGCCTACATTAAGCTGTTACACAACTGGGACCAAATGTTGTTGTTGGAAATGTTTCCCATTTTTCCCACTTCCAGAAGAATTTTTGCTAGATTTTTTTTGTATAACAGAGCTAAATTGTTGAGACTGGCTGATGCACTCAGTAGGTTTTACTATTCAGTTCAATAGATCAATCGTTGTATGATTTTTTTTTTTAACCATCAGATATCAGTCAAGAAGAACAAGATATTGAACTTAAACAGGCCAAAATCTTAATTTACTCATTTTAATTTGTATCGTTGAAATGTGCTTAAATTTCACCCATACATTTGCTAATGATATCAAACTATATATATATACACATTTTTTTTTTTTCATATACTATACTTTTTGAGGTCTTTCTCACTGAGAATGCAAATACCTGTATATTGAACTTTCATAACTTTGGCTTATATCAGTGGGTGAAAAAAATGAGAACTGAAGACAGGTGACAGGAAGTTATTTTAAAACCGTTTATTTTCCATGCTTCATGGAACAATAACAAGAATGTGAATGTGAAATACACAAAACTACACTTTATTTACAAAAAGACTACAAAAAGTAAATTTACAGATTTACAGAACTTTTCTGCAGGATCTTTAAATCCCAATACCACATACCCAATATTTGGAGGTGTAATTATCTGAATGAGGAGCATAAAATGACAACAAACATCTCAGATCAAGGTAAGCAGAGTTTTTTTTTCTTCTTCTGACTTTCTGCAACGTAGTTTACAAAATTAGAAATTCAAATCAATATGTGACCTTCTTAACAGGTAAGAGAGGTTGAGAAGAGGCGATGTGTTCCAAATACATAAAAGTATGATTCAGTCACTGAGCTCCTCCTCGTCACTGAAGTAGGCGCTCTTTTTGATCTTAGGTTTGTGGGTGTCTTCTGATGTAGATGCTTGAGACATATCCTCTGTGACCTGCTTCCTTCTCTTCTCCTCCTCCTCAATGCGTGCTTGCTGGTGATGATGGGCAAAAATGTATATTTCACTTTGAACCCTTTTTTACTAGGAATATTAATGTATGATTGATTTCTGAACTGTACAGTATATTCACTGACCTGGAAAGCAATTGCCTGACTTAAACTGTCCAGTGCTGGATCCTCTCCTTCTTCATCACTGTCCTCTGGTTCTCTGACAGAACAAGAGCAGAATATTTATTCACTTATATTATTTGCAATTTCAAAAGATTAAAGGAACAGTTCACCCCAAAAAATGAAAATTTGCTTTAACTTACCCTCAGGTCATCCAAGATATAGACAAGTTTGTTTCCTCATCGTAACACATTGAGAAATGTACATCACTTGCTCACCAATGCATCCTCTGCAGTGAATGGGTGCCGTCAGAATGAGAGTCAAAACAGCTGTTAAAAACATCACAATTTTCCACAAGTAATCCACACAACTCCTATCCATCAATTCAAAGTGAAAAGGTGCATGATCGTTATAAACACGCACAAAAATACAAGTTCATAATGCATAAAAATGCTTAATCCAGTGAAGAAGTCAATGTTATCCTGTTACATTAAAATTAACCAATATATTGTTTAGAACTGTGTGGACTGTTTTCTCTTGTGAACAGTGCTTGATCTGTGCATTTTTCTTTCCTAATTCAGATGAGACAACTTTTTCATTGGAGAAGGCAATGTTATGGATAGAAAACTCATTTTTTTAGCTGAAAGCATGAGTTTAACATCTTAATAATACATTTGTTTATTACAAACAC
>SCHK01179240.1:118-10765 GCA_004124795.1 Poropuntius huangchuchieni | reverse complement strand
CAGCTTTTCACTTCATAAGATGTTAACTGATGGACTGGAGTCGTGTTGATTACTTGTGGATTATTGTGTTGTTGTTGTTTTATGCAGTTTGAACTCTGACGGCACCCATTCACTCCAGAGGATCCATTGGTGAGCAATTTGACGTAATGCTACATTTCTATATTTTTTTTCAGATGAAGAAACAAAGTCATCTACATTTTGGATGGCCTGAAGGTGAGTAACTTTTAAGCAAATTTAATTTTTGGATGATGTATTCTATTAACCTCAAAGTGAACTAATCCTTTAAATGTATTAAATAAGAATGAATTATCAATTCCATTGAGAACTGCTTACGGCTCCTCAGGCTGCTGCACCTTTTTCTTCTTTTTCTTTTCTTTTTTAGGTGGAGGTTCTCTCTCTCCAAGTAAATTTTTAGGACAAGCGTAACTCAAGTGCCCTTCTTCCTGGCGGAGACAAATAACATGACCTCAAAAACTTATTAGCAATATTATCTACACATTACCAATATCAGAGGAAAACATTTTACACGACCACCAACACATTTCAACTTATTATCATTGAATAACCCCACATATTATGAATGAAAACTTACCCCACATTCATAACATTTGGATTTGTCCGAGTAGTTTCTCCTCCTGATGAATTCTGCAGCTCTCCCATTGTCGATGGCGATGCTGGCCTTCACCATTCTCCCAAACAACTGAAAGAGTTAAAGAGCAATCAAACACTTTAGCCTCAAGTGTACTTTTTTTAAAAATTTTATTTAATGTTATGTTAAACCATCATACCTGTTTGTTGTTTAGTGATCGGGCGCAATTATGAGCAGACTCTCTGTCTAGGAATAGCACAAACGCTACTCCCTTACTCATCCGTGTCTGCTTGTCTTTGACAACAGTAACCCTTCAGAAAATGATATTGTGACTATGATCAAGCTATGCGTTGATAGAATAAAGGATAAAATAAAGGATACTTACTTCACTACCTTGCCATATTTCGAGCATAACTGTGGGGAAAATGCAAGATATTAATTTTTTTAAATTTACGGATTCTGTAATGAAAGAATGTAATATAGGGAAGTGTGGTAAGATGTGTTGCTACCTTATTCTAAGGTATTTTTTAAAAATTATATATATATATATATATATATATATTTCAAATGTATTTTATTAGTTTCACTTCTCACTCAAGTGGCTTACCCCACACCCCCGTTATAAAACTAATAAAAACGGTCAAAAATATAATTTTGACATACAACACAGTACCTTGTGCAAATCGCTGTTAGTCAAGGAGAACGGGATGTTAGATACATAAACAGTGCTTTTGCTGGGCGCTAACCCACCACTCATCTTTATCTTTGATATCTGAAAAAGAACAAATGACATATTTCAAAACATGTGAAGACTCATAAGCAAAATATGATACTAAAAGAGCTTACGGAAAACATACATATTAAAAAAAAAGAATAATTTCAGACTTACTTAATCGCCAGACTCTTATTGGTTTAAAGCATGTTTACAATAATGACAACAACTTCATTTGTCGTCTGTGAACTTATTAAAATGTACGTTTAACCAGCGTGAAAATCCGATTCAAAATAGCAACGCAAAGCAACGCGACCCGGAAGATAAAGAGACGCCGCTGTCACAACATAACACCCTCTGACAGAAAACTAATTCACAAAATTAATTGCAACTTATATAATTTAAAAGGGACATATAAAAAGGTCTTAAAATGAAAATACGGTGGATACTAGCATTAAAAAAAACTTTTTACCGTTATTTTATTAGGATTCTGTGGCTTTATTTTGAAAAAAATATTTGATCTGAACCCGGAAACATTGTGTTTTTGATTGTGGCTGTGGCTGTTTGTTTAGCAACTGGCTGAGCGTTTCGCCACGTTTTGTGTCAAAATATTATTATTGAACAAAAGTTAATTGGCTACAAAAGACAAATAATGTTAAATTGACAGGAGGTATGTCAAGCAACGAATGTAAACGGTATGTAAACGCTTATTTTGGGGTTGCGCATGTGTTCTCAGTATCATATACACTAGAAAAAAAGACGGTATTACCGCGTCTGGTTTAAATTAACGTTAGTTTATTATATCAGTTTGGTGACTGGAGGTGCACACATATGGGTAAAACATAAATCAATATAAATGGGAGTTGATCCCTCGCTGACTGTGAATTTAGCACAAACAACGCTGAAATGTAATCAAAGGTTCTTGCACATCTGTGATGGAAATATAAAGTTTCGACTAACGTTACATTGAGCGTTTTTTCTCATCAGTCTGATAAGCACATTATTTAAAGTAGATGTTAATATAGTCAAAGACAAAGCCATATTATTTCAGTTAAAATATAAAACGTATAGTTTAAATTCTGGGTACTAATTGGTCAGTCCAGCATTTGAGTCGACACGAGTGCGCGAGCTGTACCCGTTTATATTGTCACTGCGCTTCACTCATAAATCAGTTCGCTATTTTTCTTGCACAGCAATGATCTGTTATGTTAGGAACTCTATATTATAGACTGAATTGCTTACAATTTTTCAAGAACAATTTGTGCTCTTAGCAACTGTTTTGTAAAAGCCATAATGTCATAAATTGCAAATAGTCTTGAAAAAGGGGTTGTGCCTAACAACGCCCTCTAGCCACAAATATTTTTAACAGTTTATTATTATTAATCAAAGTACTAAATTGTAGTGTTTTCTTCTATACAATAAAATGTGATAAAGCCTTTGAATTTTCAGTTATTTTTTAACACTTTTACTTCAGTTATTGTGAACACAAAGCTGCATATATTTATCAGCAATAATTAATAAATATAATAATGTGCCAGCTCTATATAGGTATTCGTACATCTCTATTTCTGTTTCATTTACCTCTCATTTGTTCATAGGTAACCATCATACAACTGAAGACATCTGCTTTCCATTCAGAAACTAAAAGTAAGTAATTTAGAGAAATATGATTAAAATTGTTTGAATATTATTAAATGTTTCATTTTTAAATGTTAATATGATAATAACATTTCATTATTATTTGTATTAACTCTTCTTTTTTTTGTCAGTGTTTTTTTTTTATTGTTTTGATGGTTGTCATATTTTGTTTTAATTTTAATTTCTTTTGATGTAATGATTCATATTTAAGTGCTGTATGGTTACTAAGGTTTAAATCTTAATAATATTTCATCCCTGTCCATGTTTTTATGTCTCAGTGGCTTTTAGGAGAGAGCGAAATCTTAGAGATATGTATGAGGAACGGTTTCCAACAGCAAGAATGGTAAACGCTATTTATTTATGGGGGGGGGATCAGATATTTGGTTTACTGCTGTGCTTGAGCTTTTTTGATCTTCCAGGGTCCATATCCAAGAGAAGGTCAAGGGGACAGGAGACCTCCCTTCGGGCGGCCAGAAGAAGACTACGGCCGTGGTTTTGAATATGATGCCCCTCGGTTTTACCCAAATGGTGCTCCTCGCAACTACCATGGAGAGGATCAGAGAGGTTATCATGGAGACAGCCATCACTCATTTCCAAGTGAGCACAGGGGTGGGCCACCCGGGAGAAGGGTAAGTGTTAGAGATCAGAAATGGTATTCTTCTTCTTCTATTTTTATTTTATTTGTTCACTGATTTTTGTTGACTTTTTTTTCCCCAATGTATACTTAATGTGTAAAACTGCTTGACTTTTTGTTTGTTATTTGTGTTAGTTATAGGTGTGCACTCTTTGGAATGTTTTGAATTCGGTTTAAAAAAAAGAAGGGATATGGAAAATGCCCAACAATTGCAATTGCATATCTCACTTCTTCATAATTTTGTTTTGCATTTTAGCAGGAAGACTTCCCATACTACAGAGGACCGAGAGAAGAGCCGCATGGTGGACGCCAAATGGAGTTCAGGTATTTCATAACTTCAAAATGTTACATAGGAAAAGATGTATTCTTAAATTTTTAATTGGTGTATTCTGGATAAATTAAGCCATCTTTTTTTCTCTCTACTTTTTGGAAATGACTCACTTTTGGATTCATGTATTCAGATTAGATTTAGCAAAAGTTACAAATGCAAAGTGGTCACATGCATTTCAGATAACCTCCAAACATGGTTTGAGTGGCTTTAAAACATTTTTCATCTTTCCACATTACACATTTCGGAATCTTAATACACTGTGTAAACGCAATGGAGTCAAGGGTGGACATGTCCATCGAAGCACATGTAATTTCCCAAGCAGATGGCAGAACTGTTCCTTCTGAAAACAGGCTGCGTTCCCTCCAGCTATAATGCCTTGTTTTTATACTTTGAGTAAGAGACGAAAGGAAGCCAAGAAACAAAGTTTCTTAATAAGGCGCATAAATCAAACTCTGAGTTGTCCTACATTCTCGGTTTGGTTTTTGTGGTTCAGCTCCCATGGAAATACCCACAGACAGTCACTCTGCCAAATGGATGAGCACAGTGAGCTTCCCAGTGGTTTTCCATATCTCTTAATCTGCCTCTCTGGTAATTAAATGCAACAGTTCGCAGCAGGAATGGAGTGCAGCCAGATGAACTTTGTGTTGTTACACCCCTACTAAGGAGTGTTAAGAACTTTTTAAATGGTGAAATCATTGTTTCTTAATTGGTAAAATTGTGACACAAAGAGTCTGTACAAGCAAGCAGTGTTTTGAAATTCAAATGTCTTCATCCACTGAAAAACATTACTCAATTTTTATAAATGAATTTATAAATTAAAAACAATTATGAATATTTATCCTATATATTTAATATTTAATTTATAATTTAAGTAATCTCTTTCTCTCGAACTTGAATTTCTTTCTTTTTGAAAATAACACTAATATTTTTTTTTTTTTCAAATAACACAAAAAAGTAGTTTTTTTGGCCCATTCTTACCACTTGGTGGCGCTTTTGTATTTAGAAATTAGACAGCGAATCATGCTTGTCTGAGCCTCTCATCTTATTAAAATCAGACATTCCCAAGATTCATTTTTGAAGAATGTCCTTTATATGGTCTTATAAAGCATTTTCTCGCTAATTCGAATAATCGTGCATGTCAAACATGCTTTAAAGTACCTGTTTTGACCTTTTCAGTGCTTTAATCTGTCGTGATTAGTAGTGAGAGGTTAACCTTTTTTTTGCTTGGGGTAATATCCTGGCTTCATATTGGCAGTAAAGACAGACATGTGGTAATTTGCTCTGTTAGTCCAGGGCAGACAGGGTCACCTGCACTTCAAACAGATGTGAGGGTCATTAAAGTTTTGCGAGGTCACTGTGTGCGGACACATTGTCGTGTGTGTTTGTGAGAGGGGAACCTGGCTGGGGTTCAGGCAAGGGTCACTCGGACCAGGTGCCTATGATTCTTTTAAGTCCTCCCTCTCGCCTGTGTGGCAGGCCGTATAAGTGGCACGTAATCGGCCTGCGCGACCGGAGGGCCCTGGCAGGGAAAGCGAGTCGAGGGGGAGCAGAGTAAACTGAAGGGGGTTTTACTGCCGCTAGAACAGATGTGTGTTAATGAATGTCTTGGTTGCGGGCAGACTCGGCAGAGCTGCGGTGCTGCTCTGTTAGGCAGCGCTGCAACTTTTTACAAGCCTCATTTTGCCCTCCTCTTTGTGCAGTTTATATTGAGTTGCTTTTTACAAGCAGGATGTGAAGCCTTTGGCTTGGTCCTTGCACAAATAGGTAAAGTCTTAAATGAAGCAGAGCCCAGTGTGCAAACTAGTTTAAGAGAATCTCCTCTGTGTCATCAGGACCGGTGTACCAGAATGTATTCTTTCCATGCTTTTCTGAGTATTTATTACCTTTTAAAAGTCTTTTTAACACAACAAGGGATAGTTCATCCAAAAATGATGAAAATGCAAAAAATTTTGTTCATACATTTGGTTCAATGTTGTTTTGAACTTCACTGACTTTCATAAAATGGACAATAACAATTAAAGCATCCTTCAAAATATAATATTTTGTCTTCCGTAAGAAAGTCAGTCATGTGTTATGAAAGTATGTGTATGATACATATGAAAAGATGATCAATTGAAATGACCGTCACAGTCCTGAGGCCGGTGGAAATACCTTGTCTCCTCACCCTTGACCCCTTCATCTCAATACACTCAGCATCTGACCCTACAGGGCATGGTTCATATAAACAAGCGTCTTAAGATTAACAGATTGTCTCCCCCCCTTAACCTGTCAGAGGATAGTGGACAACTATTGAAACCACACATATACTTTGATTTTTACTTATTTGCCATATTTTGACCTATTTTTGCTGTGATTTTGCTTTCTTTTTTTTTTGTCAGTTTTGGTCTATTTAATTATTTATTTTGTTATTTTTGCTAGCTGAACCTTTTTGTTTTGGTTTAGCATGTTTAAAATTTTTTATAATGTTTTAATATATTTTTTGAATGCAATTTACAACTGTGATTGCAAAACTAAATTAGATTTTTACTTTTTTTGCTATCTTATTTTTATTTATTTTATTTTATTTTTTGTATTTTTTTTGTTTTAAATGTTTAGTGAGAAAAAAAGTATGCATAATATTTCTTATCCATAATGTGAATGCAAATATTTGTCTTATTTTTCTTTTCCTGCCTTAGACCGAGCAATCGTGCAGGTCCTCCCCCAAATGCTCGAGTCCTGAGTACTCACCCTCCTCCTCCGCCCAGGTCTCTGCCTGCAATAGCCCCTGATGCAGGAGACGACACCCTCATGCAGGCCATAATGAACCTGGACCGGGGGTTCGTATTCAGACACGTTAAAAGGAAAATGCCCCTTGTTATTCTACTAGGGAACAGATACTCAAGAAAACTTTGTGTATCTGTGCTCATCTCTCTCACAGGGAGGAGCGGGACAACTTGAGAAGAAAGGCGCCGTTCCCTCCGGTACGTGAGCGCTCTCCAGCACGGCGGGACGTCCCCCCTTCCCCTCATAGTCGGTCGGGGTCCAGCATAAGCAGCCGCAGCTACTCACCAGAGCGGAGCAAAGCGCATCCTTTCCCACCTCAGCAGGGGAAAAGTATGAAAAATCTTCAGTCGAAATGCCTGTTCAATCACTACTTTGTATTTCATTGACTTTGATTCATATACACTACCGTTCAAAAGTTTAGGGTTAGAACGGAAGTGTATATACTTGTTATGCACGCATGTATAATAATGCACGATGGAGTTTATGACCTCAACATTTCATATGCTGCTCATATGAAATTGTTTAATGCCAGTGGTGTTCGCAGGTATAGACAGGCTGCCAAACCTCACTGCATTTCACTTGGAGAAATCTGATTGGTGGGATGTCCCACACACACAGACTCTAGACGGTACAAAGGGTCAGTGCACAGCTTGAAGTGTAGTCTTTGACCTGACGTGGACTATTTGAAACATGTAAAAGCCTGTTGATTGATTTAAGGGCTTTCTTGACTAATTTGCACGCAAGCACATTTTAATATGCCCAGCTGCAGAGTGGAAAGACCTTCCCTGGTTGCTTTATTTTTCGTATAAACTAGATAAACATCCTAAATGCTTCCCAGACAGGTTTGATTTGAGTCGTCGTGTTTGAAAATAGACAGGCTTGGACATGACTGTACCCAAGCGTCCACCGCAGACCTCCGATCACAGATGATGTCACTCAAAGCCTGTCCTATTAAAGACTCCCATCTGTGTTTGTTTCGCTGTTCTCTGTTACTATAATGAGATCCTCAGTAATAAGCTCCAGAGCGATGCTTCGAGCAGGAATTATTGGATGCACGTGTTTGGGTTGACATGCCCCAAGTGAGCGTCCCTAGATTATGCTGCTGTGAAAAGATGGAGCAGGCTTGCGTGAGATCATATGATCTAACCTCTAATACTGATCAAAGAAATGCATCAAAAACACCTGAATTATTGCTCGCTAAAAAATACCGTTTTTTTTGATGATCATATACAAAAATGTTTTCCTGTGTTTCAGGATTTGAGGAGCCGTTCGGGCCAGGCAGGGCACCAGGTGAGTAAAACATTGTCATTCTGGGGGCATGTTGATTATCCGGTCATATTAATTATGCATCAGAAAGCCTGTGTGAATTTAATTTTGAAAAATGGTCATTTAGTATATAAACAAAACAATTGAACAGCTTAATGGAACTCATGGACAAAAATTGAATAATTTAAATGTGTATCTTTTACTGGATAATGTACAATCACTGGATATAAATAAACACAACATTGAGGTCTTGTATCATCTTGATGTGGTATATTTTGCAATAAAGATTGGTTGACTGTATTTTTTCAGTAATTACATGGCTGCTTTCCAAATAAATAAAGTTGGCTACTTTCTAAAGAAAAAAAATAAATTGCAGATAACAGTACTGTCAAAAACTTTGGGGTTGGTAAATTTATTGAAGTTTTTTTTTTTTTTTTTTAAAGTAAGTCTGTGCACCAAGGCGCGTTTATTTGATGAAAAATGCAGTAAAGAAGTAATAGTGTGTAATATTATTACTATGTAAAATAAATGATTTATCTTATATTTTAAAATGTAATATATTCCTGTGATGGTAAAGCTGAATTTTCAGCAGCTGTTACTCTAGTCTTCATTAACACATGTTCTATCAGAAATCATTCTAATATGCTCTGTTGGTACCCAAGAAACTTTACTTAATATTATCAACATTGAAAACAGTTGTGCTGCTCAATTTTTGTTTACACTGATACACAGATTATTTGAATATAAAATTCAAAAGAGTGATATTTATTTTAAAAAGCAATCATTTGTAACATTATAAATGTTAAAACTACTTTCTTGTTTGATGAGTTTAATGCATCCTTGCTGGTTAAAAGTATTAACTTCTTTTCAAAAAAGCTTTTGAATGGTAGTGTACCCAGGTATTCAGTCACCATTTTATATGAATATTTTGGAAACCAAAACATGAAGAAAAATCATATTCCTCTTAAATCCTGATAAAGAAAGTTTATGGCTCACACACAAGGAGATTTTGTTTCGCTTTGCTTTATAAGTTAAAGGTCAGCCCGCAGTCACAGTAACTTGAGAGAAAGCGTTGCTAATCGCGCCATCGCAGAGCCTCGTTTTGTTTGTCTGCTTTCCTCTCACTTCCTTCGGCCGGGGATCGTAAAAAGTCCACAGGAGTGTGTCTGATTGCTAAACCTTTCCTTTTTCTCTAGCTTTCATCCGTTCCCTTTTTGCTTTTCTTTGCCAGATGTTTGATGTGCACGCATACGTCGCAAGGAGATTTAGATTGGAATCTTAAATCTGTGTCAATCTAAACATAACTTCTGGTTATAGACTTCTCTCCGCTCCAAATCAATTTAGCGAGCATTCCTTCATCTCTCGCCGAACGAATCCGTAGGTGTTGAGCCCACGGCTCACACGGAGAGGGTCACGGGGTGACACTGCAGGCACCTGGCTGTGGTTTGCCTGCAGGGAAGAGCCCTGATCGGCAGCGAGGGAACCACCTGGTTCTGCACGCCAGCTGGATGTTCGGAAAGCGAGCAGGATCCGTTCCAGCATGTGAAAACGTTTACGGCACCAAATGAGTCAAGCAAGGCCATATTCCATGGCTTTCTGGGGGATGTTGATCCACGTCCAAACTATAGCTGCATTGTTGGCCTGCGTCCTACAACAGATGCTTTGTTTCTTATGTTCTGATCCCAGTCTTTCATCTTCTACAGACAGGGAAAGTGGCAGTGCTCAAAAGGCCCCCGGCCCCTCCGTGAGTGCATCACGAGACGGTTCGCCCCATAGCTCCGTATCAGCCACTAAGGTGAGTCTCACACACACACACAGCTCCCAAACAGATGTGCTTACCAGAACACTCCCTTTCATCCACTAAAATAATAATAAGCGTGACATGCCAGCAATTTCAGCTGATGGTGAAAAAACTGGAGATTATTTTCCTTCTTTTTGAAAAGCTGTTCGCTTGCGTATTCCTCTCTCCCATATGATGGGTGTTAAAGGGTCCTGTTTGGCATATGAAAGGCAAGTGGCCCGTGTCATGTTTATTCAGACTGTAAGCACGGTTCTGACACAAAACACGGCGGGTCGCTGAACGAGAGTCATGGACATCATTGGACCACCCAGGTCGCAGCAAGGCTAAAAAAAGAGGGAGAAGTCCATTAGCTCAACTCTGGGCTTTATCACAAGATCTTATCGGAGGCTCAGAGCACTCTGGACATACTCTAGGGAGCACTGAGAGCCTAAAATAATTTTGTTTAACTGTTTCTCTCATGTACTCTTTTTTTTGTTTTTGTTTTTTCTCCTTTTTTTGTGTTTAGGTGAACCGAATCTGAGAATAATCATAGTGAACATACAAATTGTCTTTTTCCTGATTTTTGTTTTTCTCAAAAAAATAAAATAAAATAAAAAATAAATAAAACAAAAAAGAAAATAATTAATTTAATTTTACTCTCTGTGAATATTTTATTCTTTTATTTGTAATGCAAACTAGTTCTTTCACTGATTCCCAAGACATTGGCTTCCTTACTTAAAAAGCTTGAGAATTTTTTTTTTTTTTTTTTTAGTTTAGTTTATAGTTTTTGTTTTTTAATAAATGTAATATGTCAGCTCTGTCACCCAAATTGTAAAGAAATTGTTCAGAATTTTTTGAAGTTTTAACCATTTTAAGTAGGTAGAATAAATACTTAGAAACACCAGAAAAATTAAATGGTGTATTGTAAATGTGC
>SCHK01178909.1:114448-140771 GCA_004124795.1 Poropuntius huangchuchieni | reverse complement strand
CCTTGCTGGAAACTTCTTTCAAACACACACAAAAAATATTACTTTTTTTTTCAAGACAAACAGACAGATAGCATTTATGCAGCTCAAACGTCATGGCATTAGCAACCCCAAGTTCATGGATTCGATTCCAAAGGAGTGCATGAACTGATAAAATGCAATGAAAAACATGAATCGCGTAAGTCGCTTTGGAGAATAGAATCTGCAAAATGCAAAAAAAAAGAAAAAGAAAAAAGAGAAAGACTGAGAGGGAAATACAAAAGGAGTAAGAAAGAGCAATACAGAAAAAAAGAAGTGAGACTGTCAGGGAAGATGAAGCCATTGATAACATCAACAGAAGTAATTGATTGAGCACATTGCTGACAAGGTGATTGTTTAAACTTGCAGTGGTGCATTTCAGTCTAGCGGCAGCAAGACGACTCAGATAAGAAAGCACACCAAGCACTTTTAGGGAGTTTTTAGACTCGGTCACTTCATGTGTTTTTACTAATAGCTATCTAATCATGGAAACACCAAGTGCTCTCCAAGATGCATTTGAGACAGATGCGAGAGGTGGAGGTGCTTTGAGACGTGTACAAGATGCAGTCAACTGTAAATGCTTCTGTTTGTTAATTAATCCCAAATTCCCAAACGGTTTAGGTTCATTCCATACAGTCCACACGTGAGTAAGCAATCGTGGATGAGACACATGGATCAAGCAACTGCGAATCTCAAACATCATTTGCCATATGGGTCTAAGAGACTGTTCAACAGAAAATTTTGCTGCCCACAATTAGCATTACCATTAAAGTGAACTTATATATTTGCATATATTTGCATATAGCATGATTAGATATATCTGTTTTACATAGAGACATTTCTGTGGCTAAGTGTACTTTTCATTAAAGAAAGTGTTTTCATATTTCAAATAAAATGTACACTATACTGATTTTGAAAGACGTCTCTTATACTCACCAGGGATGCATTTATTTCATAAAAATTACTATTTTAATATTATTACTATTTAAAAGAATTGTTTTCTATTTGAATATATTTTCAAATGCCATTTATTCCAGTGAATTGTAAAGCTGAATTTTCTGCATCATTACCNGTCTCTTATACTCACCAGGGATGCATTTATTTCATAAAAATTACTATTTTAATATTATTACTATTTAAAAGAATTGTTTTCTATTTGAATATATTTTCAAATGCCATTTATTCCAGTGAATTGTAAAGCTGAATTTTCTGCATCATTACCCCAGTCTTCGGTGTCACATGATGCTTCAGAAATCATTCTAATATGCTGATTTTCTGCTGAAGAAACATTTCTTATTATTATCAATATTGAAAACAGTTGTGCTGCTTAATAATAGTTGTGATACATTTTTTATTCAGGACTAGAAAGTTTAAATGAAAATCTGTCACTTTTGACAAATTTAATGCATCCTTGATGAATCAAATTAAAAAATAAATAAATACATTGCATTGATCGTACTGAAATTAGAACAGTGGTGTAAATGAAGCAAATAAAATTATATATAAATTTACTTAATTTTTTTTTTTTAGTAATGAATAAGCTTCTCATTTTTTTTCTTTTGGGCCCGCATATGTATTTTAGGGATATTGAAATCAAAGTGTCAGTATTATTGTAAGAAACTGAACTCATACCTTTCGATTTTCTCTTTAAGGAATGCATTGATGTTGGACATCTGTCATTGTATTATCTCATGTATTTTATGCTGAAGAGGAACTTTAATTACAGGCTTTCAATGACAGTTTCGGGTTCTCTAACAAACTGCTTATTTTATTATCTTCAAGCAGACAACAAGGAGCATCGCCACTTGTAATAAAACTGTTGTTTTTTGTGCACAGAAACAGAGTACATAGTGACCAGGTGTGCAGTAATGGGATTCATTGCTGATTCTTACAATCACACAGAGATCCCAGCAGGCATGTGCCAAAACAGCTCCGCCTCGTCTTACCCGTTTACTTCGCTTAGTGTAGTGTATGGCTGTAAGAATATGAATGCTTCCGGTCTTCACTTCCTACTTGAGCCCAGCAGGCAACAGCCCAAACAAAGTGACAATGAGCCATCTGTCATACGAGCGTCGACTGCTGCACAGTCTCCAGTGCCTCCGGAGCTCCTTACTGGGGGACATTAGCAGGGTTAAACAGTCGGTAGGAAGGAAAGCTCTTGGAAAGCACAGCCATATGCTTCTTCTGCTCAACTGCACAGTGAAAGAAAGCTTGCTTGAAATCCTTCTCCGAGAAGATGTTGTGCTTTTGGTATCCATTTTCTGGAAATCATCAGGTGACGATGAGGTTGGAAACATGCGATTTGATTAATCCTAAACGTCAGAGCGTATGTTACGGTAATTGTTTTGTAGGAACTCTCATCAAGTTGGTGAGGCTTCTCATCTGCGTGACAGTTATCAGCCTTTTTTTCCTCCATTTAATGTCACCAATCACCTTTAGCTAGAGCCTATTTAAAAAGCCATTGATCTTTATAATGCAGTGCTTTAATATGACAGTAACAGTTGTACGTGATGCAGGAAGTCAAATTGTGGAGATTGATGAGGGCTTGCAGGTGAATTATAATCCATCTACCTGAGTGATGCCTGCGCTGTGTTCCATACCAGCAGGCCGACAAATAAATAAAACCCACAAAGGTGACACTAGGAATTGATACTTAACAATCCCTCTGAGCAACAAGCACTAGGAGCGGCTTTGACTGAGAGGAAAACTCCCCTGGAGAGACAGAGAGCGAGAGAGAAATGGCAAAGCTGGGAAGGTTAATGGAAAAGAATGGACTGGATTTGCCAAAGGTCACACATACGGAGTCAGCACCTTGTTTATGATTAGAAGAGGTCTGAGCACAGCTTGTGTTTGAGCCGCTTAATAAAGCGCTTTAAATGACTATTGATTCATGCTTCGGAAAGAGAACTATGAATCCGCTACGTGGTGATTACCTGTGTAAGCATAAGGTCCGGCGTTTTCAATCCTTAATGAGAGGCTGTACGGTAAAGCGTGGTCGCAGAGGTTGATCCTTTCCTTTTTAATTGGTCCGAGGACCTATATTTCATTATAATAAATAATGTTGTATCTTCTAATTTCTAAAATTGTAGTCGGCCATGAGATGTTTGAAGACAAATTGTGAATTTTAATGGCCGGTGGACCATCTCTTATGCAAATTGACTGTAGAATTAATTGATTCGATCCAATTTCCAGATCCTTAACTAGATTGTGGGATTACTAACTAAATCTGGAATGTGATGTATGTATGGTGTCCTGTGGGCCGTGCGGTGCGGGGCCTTAACTGGCCGTTCCGCCAATTTTTCAAAAATTCCCAAGATGAACTTATTTGGAGCGTAGGCCGTAATCTCATTCTCTGTGCTGAATCGGGATGTGAATATGATGAGCGACTGATGGGAGTCTGTTAGTGCACTCAGTCTAGGTTAGTGCTTTGGATCAATGCGTGACCCTACTGGAAAAAAATGGGGAATTTGGAAGAACTGACCTTTAGATGAAAAGAAATGGAATGAGAGGCGAATAAAATGAAAGCAATATCCAGTTAGACTGGTAAAATTGCAAGGTGTATGAGTGTAATTACTTGATAGTTGTAATGATTTCCTCATGGGGATATTGATGCTGATAGGTCGCTATGCTGTTCATAAAGTCACAGAAATTATATGCTATACCCTCTGTATTCCAGATCTGCATATTTGACTGATGCACCATTATACATCAAAACAGAAACCTGTTTTCATTTTATATATATTGTGAATTTTTTTAACTAATGAAATGAAAGTTGCTGCATATGGATGAATGATATATTGGTGCCGTATACTTTTATTGGAATTAGTATATAATGCATATGCAATATAAAGTATATAATTGTGCTTATTTTTACAGTTAGATTGTCTTTGCCACCCTCAAATATAATCTTTAATAGCACTAATAATTTACTAACACTGTCAGGCGTATTTTTTTAAAAGAATTTTAGAATTAATATCTGTTTTCCTCAAGAAATAATCTGTATCTTTTAAAGCTATTCATAGTTTTATTTTAATGTTTTTTTTTCCACAAAATAGTTTTTTCACCAGTGTTTATGTATACCTTTTATATACATCAGCTGTTTAACATGTATTGGCCATAACATCAAATTAAATATTAGTATCAGGTAAAACTTTGATGTTTTTTTCAGTAAGCAAAAAGAGGTGACGTGATCTCATAGCTTTCTATTTTTCTCTCTAAATGTTTTATAGCAATGCCTCAGCGATGGATATCTGTCATTGTTAGCCCATATTCATCATGTTGAAGAGGAACTTGAATTATATCAACGACAGCTTTGGATCAATTCAGTCATGTAGTGTGGAGGGTTTGCGCTGTGCACTCTGTGTGGTTTTAAATGCCTAAAAATAGGTCTTTTTATTGTGTGAGTGGCCGGAGCAAGCTCTCTCATCCTCTGTGATCTTTCGCCAGGGGTCGTGTAATGCTCCTTAATGTGCTCGTAAATCATGGCTGGTCAGCCCATGCACACAAGAATGTAAAGAATCCAACGCAGCCTCCATCTATCTCTCGCTCTTCTTCTCTCTTCAAGTCAGTCCAGTAAATCTTTTTCTCCTGAACACTCAAAAGAGAAATTTCTCTGCAGCCGATTTTCTGCAAATTAATTACATACTGCGCTCAGTGATGGATTTAGGAATGTAGTGGACCTGTTGTGCTGTTCTCTTTACCGTGAACTAAAGCTCATACAGTGCTTTGTTTGAATTAGATCTGGATCCTTCTTAGTTCACAGGCTGATTTCCCATAGGAGGCTACATCACGCAAGCTCTGCAGGCCGTGTATTATTAAAAGCAGGCCTGATGTTGTTCAGTGGTCAGCCTAATAACAAGTGTGTGAACCTCCCCTTTGAACTTCAATCACTGAATTTCTCTCTTGTTATAATAATTCAGTCATAATGTATTAATAATAATTCACATTAATTCATATTGTATCCAACATAGACAGTTAGGGGGACATGTGTGTATCGTTTAGATTGTATGTATCATTCAGATACTGGTCTATCAGTTTGTGGTTTATATATGTTGTGTGTGTCATAATCTATGGGGCAGTCGTGGCCTAATGGATAGAGTCGAACTTGCAACCCGAAGGTTACTCGCGGGTTCGAGTCTCAGGTCCGGCAGGGATTGTAGGTGGGGGGAGTGAATAACCAGCGCTCTCTCTCATACCACGACTGAGGTGAGACCCTTGAGCAAGGCACTGAACCCCCAACTGCTCCTTGGCTCCGCAGCATTGGCTGCCCACTGCTCCGGGTGTGTGTGAGTTTGATCACTTCTCACTGCTGTGTGTGTGCACTTGGATGGGTTAAATGCATAGCACGTAAGTATGGGAACCTATACTCGGCCACACGTCACGTCCTTTCCTTTCCTTTTTTTATTTACTTATATGTATGTATATTTTGTATTCTTTATTAACAACATACACAGAAAGGTACACCTCCAGGAGCATATTAAAAATATAGAAATATTTTACATTTACATTTATGCATTTAGCAGATACTTTTATCCAAAGCGGAGTGCAAAAGCGGAACAAAGCAATTTGTCAAAGACAGAAATGCAGAGAATAATTATTTTTTAATTTTATTTTTTTATTCATTTTTGAGAGCCTGTGATACATTATAAAAAATGCAATATATGTATTTACATTTATATATATACAGTGAACACACACACACACACATATATATATACATATATATATACATATATATACATGTAGATATATTATAAAAATAATACTTTTTTACAATTTTATAAAATATCCACTTTTAAATATTATTTTTTTAATGTTTTTATTTGTATAAATGCAATACATTTATTAGACATATAATCGTTTAGTGAAAGCATTTAAATTGATATTCTTTGCCTGTTTAGAAGTTTTATATTTTATGTAACTAAGCCGTTATGTTAGGTTCAGATCCAGTTTAAGTACAGCAAAGCACTCAGCATTCCGTTTAGTTGCACTAAAGGGGCCACCGGGAGGCCAACTTCTATTTTGCATACGGAACACTGCCGCGTGGTGATGAATGGTAAGTTCAGCAGTACAGCACAGACGGTGTTCCATTCTCTCGCGGCCACTCGTATAAAGATATGTTCGCGCACTTATCTGCAAATTACAGTATCAGATTATTTATTTAGCTCTGTGATTTAGCCTCGACGATTCATTACAGAATCATTTGTTCCTTTAATCAAAATGAATGGAATGAAAGGCTATTTCCATCCTCTTGATTACATATGCTGCATTGTAATCTATAAACGGAAACAAGGTTGAGAATATAGTTAAACCTATGATTAATTGTGCAATGTTGCTTATAGTCCTGAAATTAGTTAAGCCAGTGGTTTCAGACCCTCTAGGAACAAGGTTGAGAGCCACTCAAGGCTACTAAGTTAGGCTACTAATTATATTGGCTCTAGATTGATTTATGCAGAATGACTGAGATTGGCCAAACTGAAATTGCTCAATTAGTTCAAATTTCAGCTGAAGTTAATATTTTTGAAAAGGTAGATTTTGCTGTTCCGTGCTTAGCTTATAAAATGACACACGGCGACGTCCTAATTAAACATAATTAATCAAAATGAGTTATCGCCCACCCTGCCAGGGGCGGTGCCCACAAGCCTTGGCTTCTTCACCGCTAGCGTTGCTGTAGTCCAATTTTGCACCAATGTAATTATAGACTCTGTTTTTAGAAAAGGAGAAAACCAAATCTGTTTTCTTCAAATCTGTGCTTCAGCTCCCATACTGGAGAAGAGCATGTTGGAAGGTTGGAAGAGAAGCGCACTGCCTGTCATTAGGCCCAGCGGGTTGAGCGGTTGTGAAGCTGCTCGAGAGAGAGAGAGAGAGAGAGGGAGAGAGAGGGAGAGAGAGGGAGAGAGAGCGCCTTGTCTAAATGATTAATGTTGCGAGGTTGGGAGGCGGAGGCGGAGGAAGGCATATATGTAAGGTTATGTTTTAAGAATACAAAGTACAGTATTGCTTAATTCAAAAAGTATCAAAGTAAAATCCACAGAAGTACTTTAAAGCTAAATTAAGATTCACTCTCAGTTGTTCTCAGCTTTTTTTTTTTTTTTTTACCAAACTAACAAAGAAGATCTGAAAAACAACAGAATGACAACAGTGTCATTTACATGCAACACATTCACCTTTATTAACTATCCAGAGGGATTTAATTAGTTCAAAAAGCATGCTTTTAATCAGATATGGCCAAAGTACACTAAAAGTGGTAAGAACTAGAATTATGAACATATTTTACATTGCAACTCTGGCATGTTCACACTTTATGAATAGGTAAAATCAAATCAAAGTAGAAATTCTGACAATGACGTAGCATTGCGACCGTGGATTGATCCTGTTTTGTTGTTTTATTAATTTGTCAGTCAAAACAGCATGAATTCAGATTCAAATGAACAGTACTTTTAGTATGAACAGGAAAACAAAACTTTGCGTAAAGTCAAACTCAGTCAATAGGAGAACACGTCGTTATTCAACATGGGTTGAATATTTGAACACTTCTGGCCATTATAATCAACAACATACTAAGTTAGGAAATTCAGCACATGCCGTGGGAAAAATATCATTTTGAGAGCAATAAAAATATGTTGTGCACTTACAAAAGTTGAGCGGATGTTAATGACCATTCAAAGTCTTGAATGCCCTTTTTAAATTGTATTTTCTGTGCCCAAGAGATAAACTTGTACAAGTGAGCCTGGATCTGTGCGCAATAAATCTTGGCGCTTTGCAAAGATATTACTACAGCAGTTTATGCACAGTGGAGACTAACTCTGATTTACCATGTACCAGCTGATAACATGTAATCTGGTTCAGAGCGAACTTGGCTATTGAACTTAAATTTTCATATAAATCGTCATGTAGGGGCAATAAATCTTCAATTTCCTTAAATATAAATCATGTCAGAGAGAGTTAATAATAATAATGCAGGAAATAACTGGTCAGTGACAGAACAGGTACACATTTTGTGATGAATTTGTATTTCACATTTTCAAGAGGATTCAGTCATTTCCACCATTGATGTGAATCATGTTTAGCGCTATTTTAGTGCTGGAGAACCTGGTTGTTGGACTTCCTGTAGTTTCACCAGTGGCTCTGCACACAGTTCATACCAGACATTGATGGTCTTTCATAGTGGTACTGGAATTTTAATGGAACTGGAGGATCCACTGTGCTGCCACTAATCACAAAGGGCTGGTTACCTGTTTCCAGGTAGGAGTAAGAGGACTTTGCCATTGACTTTTCTTTGTGATCTTTCTTATACTTCATACGACGGTTTTGGAACCAGATTTTAATCTGCCGGTCAGTGAGCTTCAGCAGCGCAGCCATTTCAAGTCTCCGGTTGCGGCACAGGTAAGCGCTGAAGTGAAACTCCTTCTCCAGCTCGAGCAGCTGGGAGGAGGTGAACGCTGCACGTGCCCGCTTACTATTTGAACAGCCGCTGTCCTGTACTTCACCATTACTGTACCTGGAATCACCTGGAAAATATGCAGATATATAAAAAATGTTAAAGTACATCAGGTCTAAGATCTGTTAGTGGGGTTAGACAGTGAACAGAACTCTCTTCCCAAAGTATTAACCATGTTGCATAGCATAATGCCAGAGCAAATCTCTTTGATGCCAAAACTGTGATGATAAAAATGTAGCATGACATCCTTGAATATTCTCAGCTGCAAGTTTAAACCCCCAGTGATAAATCAGTGTACTGAGAAAATCCAGCGCACTGTCTGTGGGCAGACCACTGTTGGTAGACTAATCACTAAGTTAATTATCCATTTCATATGATTTCTACTGTGGTTGGATTCCTAATGATTTGTGTGTGGATTTTTTTATTTACCCACTGTCCTTCCTATCAACAAACAAAAGTTCTTCAAGAAGTGACCTCAATGCCATAATTTTATTACTGCACATATAAGCTGAAAAACACCACATATATATATATATATATATATATATATATACATACACACACACACACACACACACCACATATATAACATGTCATTAATTGTTGTAAATGTATGGAGAATATATTCACTAGTGTGTGATCTTAGGTTAAAACAAGTGAAGCAGTCTTATCTGTGTGACCCAGAAAAGCATAGCCTCAGATAATATAAAAATTTCACTGTAGACTTTTTTTATTATTCCGCTCCTTAGTAAAAGTTTAAACTTAATCAAGTTCACAGAACAACTGGCTGTCTCTAGAAAATATTACTTTTCTTAGAAGTTCTCTTCTTTTTTTTTTCTTTTATGCAGCTTATGCATTTTTAACTTGAGAAGAACATTTTCACACAGTGTAAGTGCTGTTAGACAAAAATGACTATACTTAAAATATATACATTGTAATTAAGTTTTTGTCAATGAGTAATAAGCATAACATAATATTTGCCCCATTTTTTTTTTTTTTTTTTTTTTTGCCCTATCCATGTGTCCACATTGATCCCGATGAACTGGACTGATAGACTGATAAAAATATCTGAATTAATTACCTTAACTAAACACAATAAAACTTTAGTTTGAGACACATGTGGTTTCTTCTTACATGGATGTTTACTGGAACTGAGCAGTCTTTATTAGTCAAGATTGAAATGTTGCCTGTAATTAGGGGTTCATTTTCTATTTAAGAAGGAAGGAAAACACTAATAATTGATAAATAACTGTAGTTCTCAATGATGTCAGTCATTGACATCAGTGTCTAAGTGACAAATCACATTAACGTAGAACCAAATCTGACCCAGCTGTTATTCATTATCGACTAAAATATGACTGACTGATTAGATTAAGTGGTTATTTCTAAGCAATACAAAACAATATACCTCATTTAGTCCAAAAACGAGTTCTCTCACCTGATTCCATGACGCTAATGGAGCTGAAGTTTATAGGTGTATGTGTCTCTCTCATCCAAGGGTACTTCTTGGTTGAAAAGCAGGAAGTTGACAGCTTGTACCCCTCGTCTCTTTCCGTTGCATTCGCCCGGTCTAAGGAGTTTGTCGTTTCATTCGCGGAGTGGCTGACACCAGCGGAGGATGAATAGGGATGTTGAAAGAGTTTTTGAAAGTTCCACATATGGCCTTCATAATGTTTTGATGAATTTTCTTCAGCATGTTGTCTCCACGCAGAACTGCTCTCCTGCAGAGCACAAGGGGAGAAATGTGGCTCCATAGAACAAACATGAGATTTATTGCAACATATCTTGTTCAAGTAAGCATTGTTAATATGAAATTCGTGAAACGAATTATTGTGCATCTCTAACCGCCCTAATCACTCCGGTCGGATAATTGATCACACAAGGTGTAGGAAAGACATAAAAGTACACTCACTGCCGTCTTTAATTGTTTTCCAACAAGGGTAAACAATGTAGTCACGTGATGGCCTCCTCCAATAGCCTCGCGCACTGGCTGTTTGAGTTGTAAAGTGCTGGAAAGCAACCAAACGAGGGTTCCGTTTTCCTCCGCATTCTTCAACTATTTTGCAATTTCGAAAGATTATCCTGTGGACAGACGAAAAGCCATGAGCAGGGCGCATATATGACCCTGTTACCGTGCTGATAGAGTTGAGAGAGCGTGATTTGGGAGGTGGGAGGGAGAAAGACCCATTTGGACAGAGAAAAGACATGCATGTCTGGGATCGCGCGTCTCCTTAGTTTTGCCTCAATGGATTGCAGAATACAGGCTTCATTTCGGTGATAACGTTTTATAATACAATGTTTGAAACCTTGACTGTCTTTTCAGTCCTCTTGTGGTAGGTATTATATAATAATCGACTTATTTGCCTTATAGTTAAATAACTGTTCCTGTAACGCTTTACAGTTGTAACAACAGCTCCATACATGTATTGATTTTTAAAAATATATTTTAAAAATCTTCTTAATCGTTCGAAAAAACAGCCATGTATATGTTTTAACAGTGCGTTTTATTAATAAAACATTTCATTAACTTACATTGTTTGTCTTTCTCCATCGTCGTGTTTTTTGTAAAAAAAAAAAAAAAAGGATAACAAGCAACGTTTCTGAGCTGTGAAGGAAAAATTGCAACACACGTTAAATGGATCCGTCGAATACTAATAGCGTTTCTATGCAATTTCCGACCTGTGTTGAGATTTCTTCGCATTTTTACCTGGTGAAAAAGACATCAAGAGAATCAGTGGGTGTGGTCAAACAAAGGGATTTTGACTGTCAGTGCTGTAGCTACTGACAATGCGCGTCAAAAATAATTATAGTGAAATGATAGAGTTTAGTTTTCCAATTAACTTGCAATGTAAGGAAATAGTCGCCAATATGGCTATTTGCTCGTCTCGGGTAACCAAAGAAATACGTTCAAGTTCATCGCCTGTAGTAAGAATCCCATTGTCTACTATTTAAAACAACGTCCTGATGAACAAAGAGCAGGAACAGCCTGGATTTGGCGTAAGCAAGACATTTTAGGGCAATGGTGAAGCCCTTAGAAACTTGTTGGACTCGGGTAACTTGTTGTTTTTAAAGTTATTGTAAATAATTACAGATTGATCACAAAACCTTTTTATTCGCAACAGAATTAGCCTTTGTCCTCTGACGTCATGAAGCTAAGCTGGTGGAGGGAAGAGGGTCATTGCTACAAAACGGTATTTAGCGCACAACCTGTCCAGATCGCTGTTTTTCCCAAGCATCTATCGACACATCGGTTTTAGCCCATTGCTAATTAAAACGACTGCTTGCCGATAACATTATACATAAAGCAGTCACGCTGAAGTAAGTTAGTATCCCCAGTCTCAAATGAACATAAAAGACATCACCCTTATTTTACATAAGCTGTGGACAACGGTTGTCTCACACTAGTGATTAATTGTACACAAGGACTGAAAACCAAGGACTGGTCCCTTTTCATTTACTCTCCACAGTGTCTTGTTTGAGTATTTACTCAGACACTCAGTACTGTCAATAACATGTCTAACGTATTTTCGAAGACAAAGACTGATGGCCTCAACGGTTCACTCTCTTTCTCTTGCAGGGATTTTTTATTTTTATTTATTTATTTAATTTTATTTTATTTTGTTGTTCAGAGAATGCTTATTACACAGCTCTCAATGAGTTTCTGAAAAGCACAGAAAGGCCCGCCAGTATAGGCAGGTATAATTTTAAATAATGGTCGTCTCAGTGCTCACACATAGGCCATTATAACTTTGGACTGCATTAAAACAATGACGTGTAAAATGGCGGTAAAAATGACAGCAATTTATAAGCTTTGTATTTTATTTCGGATGGTTTTGCTAGTCAAATCATAACCATTCATATACTGTTTATTAAAGAAGAATATCAAGGAGCCATGGGGCTATCCTCTTCGGTTGTAAGGCTAAAATCAATCTTTTTCTAAAAACGATTTGTTATTTTGAGTTCAGTGAATTGCTGTCACAAGCCTTGTCAAATAGAAGCATTCACTATGCATATTACAAGTCCGGCTTCTGCCGAGCTGCAGCGCTATTAACATGAAATATTACCGCGCCCGAGTGTGCAAGGAATGCAAGTGTACTCATTCCATAATCACATATGAATTAGATATTCAATAAATGCAATTTAAACAATTTCGATGCATTTTTTTTTATTTTATTACTATTAATATTTTTGGAAGTGGTGGTGGTGGAGGCTATAGGGAGGGTTTTATTATTCTTCTGCAGGTTTTATGGTCCCCCTTGTACCTTTCATATATTTCAAACTCTTCCCTTATTGTTTGAAAGTCGACTGTGATCTTGGGAATTTTCTAATTAAAGTAAGTTTGTTCCCTTGTCTCATGCCGCTGGGTCCATTCACTAAATCTGAAAAGGAATCTTTGATGTAGTGGCTCAGCAAGACCATAACTCAGCGCCTCCGCCGGTACACTACAATTCTCAGTGAACTCTGTTTGAACCACGTTGCTGGCAATAAATCATTTTTCTTTCTCTCACAAAAGCGCGCCGGTCGCTCTGGGTGTCAACCCTTTTATAATTCCTCCCTACCTTCTGCGCTCTTGTGGTTGCTGACACAAACAGCTGCATAAAACATCGATAATAACATCGCTTTAACCATTTCATGCAAAAACAGGCTCTCTAAAGAGGATAAAACGGCAATGAGGCAAATGTTGGAAATAGCAAACAAATTAATGGAATGCACAAAGTGCCGTTGCATACAGCTGTATGTTCCTTTCTCTACCATAACTCCAACTCTTGAGGACATAACCTAAAATTTTAGAGAAGAATATTTTAAAACTTTGTATTGGGGAATGAAAGACAAATATTGATACCATGTGAATATTTCTTTATTTCTTTTTCTTTCTTTCTTTCTTTCTTTATGCAGGATATGTTATTGAAATCTACAAGCAGACCTTTTGCATTTCATAAAATCACAATCTTTTCATTATTTCTGCACAACGCTACAGATTAATTTCTTCAATAAACATTAGTAATATCCTAATGGTTTTTTAGGCATAGGACAGATAAGAGAGTAAATCCTGGAAAGGATTTTAATGAACAGAGGATGTTGTTGGTTATAACGATGCATACAAATGGGTCTGTCTCTGAAGAGCAAAGATTTATATCTTCGGTGCCCTGCGTTCCTGTAAACAAATCTGAACCTAAATAAAACAATTGAAATTTAGAGAGATCTCTCAAGAGTTCCTGAAACTTAGAAACTGCTCTACAATATTGTTTCCATTGTTTGATTGTAAAGTGGACCAGTGTCGCGAAAGGGGAATTCAGTCAACTATTTAAAAATATATAATATTAGAAAACCTGAAATAGGAATACAATTCACACATGGTACAGTTTTTATAAAGTTGCCTTGTTGGCAGTGATTTAAGTATAACTTCCTCGCACCTGTGCCACATTTTGCATACTTCTGTATTCTGTACATTCAAGAAAGATAAAAGCTCAAAATAATAAAAAGATACTATTATATATGTATTTGCATTTATGTTAAAATGCATAGATTCGTATTTTATTTCTAATGTTTTCATTGCGTTTTATCTTTATGAATGATTATCTGAAAGTGATTGGACTTTCTTCTTTGTTCCTCTTAAGCTAAAGCTGTCTAATTTTGCAAGGATAGTCTAATATTTTATTTCTACAGTTTTCATTGAGTTTTATCTAAACACCTTGACTAATAATCAAAAAGTCATAGGACTTCTTTGTTTCTCCCATGCTAAAGTTCTCCTATGTTCAAGGATTTAAAAGTCAGTTTTTAATTTTTCAACAGAATTTATCACACTAGAAATTATATTCTATGCCTATTTGAACCACTCACCATATTGTACAGAAACGTTAATCTAAGAAAGCCATTTCTCTATAGAGAAGATGACATTAATCATTGCGGCGCAGCAGCACGTCTAGTGACCTCCTCATGACCGCATATGTTTAGACACATTGCAGACACCCCGGAGCACTGGACAAAAGCCTCAATACACAATTGTACATCTATACCGTGACACTGGGAACTTCTCAGTTGCAGCAAGAGAGTCTTTCTTTTAGGCTACAAGGGTACGTCAACCAGTGAGACGTGAGAATGAATATACTTTATTTATTGTTTGTTTGGTAACTTGTGCAAACTGGTGAGCTTTAAAAAGCGTACGTGACCTGTAATGATGTCTGTAGCCTATTTCAGGACTGTAAGTTTCTGACTTGTCCTTAAGCTCTTACATTAATTTCTCCATTTCCTTAGTAGCCTTTATAAACGTTTACTTGAGATAAGTGTGGAAGACTGAGAGAGAATAAGAGGGATAGACAGATAGCGAGAAACGGAGATGCTCACAGGTGGCCCTTCATCCATATGACGACCATTCTCAGTCTTGCATTCTTAACAAACTGCCCCTGTGCCATTATACGTCGAATTCTTCATTTTAACGAGACTTTATAGACAGACACTGGGTAAAAGACTAGGTTAATTCGATAAAAAAAAAAAAACAGGTTACGCATTGAAGCTTCAATCGGTAACTCGGTAAAATCAGGAACTTTTAGAGATAATGGATGTTCTACTATTCAGTGAGCGACTCTCTTAGGTTGTTGCCTGGCAACTTGAACAGATCACAAGATCACTCATCTCTTTCATCCGACACTTATCTATCTTGCCTTCAGTAATCCAGGAGGAAATAAAAATATATTACTGTTTTTTTTCACGAATAAAGAAGGTATTCTATTGTTAAAATAATCTAAATTCTATATAAAATTACGCCTTGCGTTTGTTTATTTATTAGCTACCGCCAATGGGTTGATGACTCTTTTTAAACCACCAAGCAGATTGTTCTTTGTTAGAACTTGCTTGGCAGCCAGATCCAACGAATGGCCAAAACTTTTAGCAGTAACTCCAATGATTTAACACTTTGCATATTGCTGTTAAAAATGTAAACGGGTTTTTCACTTCACTTTCACGGTCTTGTGTTAATGTTTAATTAATTAATTAGCTTTTACATGTTGCATAAATCCTGATATGGAATTCACATTATTGACTGCTAAAGTGTAGTCATTGTAACTTTATCGAGTTTGGCTGTAATTTTGCGCTTCTCCTGCAGGTGACTTCGTGACTTTTCACGATGCAAGTGCTCCAATTTCTCCAGAATAGTTGTCGATTTACGACGCTTTGCATGCTACTATTTACAGTGCTTTGGGGAAATAGCCCATAATTCCAAGGGGATTCGTAAAATCGTTTTACGATCCATTTCGGCTTACCGTGCTTTCGGAAAACCCCAAAACGCGCCCAAGACTTTTATCATTAAAGGGGTTTCTCCATTTACCATTTACGCTTGTTTGTCTAACACTTAACCAGAAGTTAAGGCGTGCTCTCAATTAGCACAAGTTTATGGGCTAGCTAATGGATTTCTAGTTCCCAGCATGCTTTGCGTGTGACTGGATTAGGAGTGCTGCTTTGTGTTTTTTTGCGATAAATAATTATTAGTAGTAGTATTTTTAATGCACAGTTCAGGGTGTGTCTTGATGTTGTAGGGTGAACTTATTTTCACAACCTACACTTTAAAAAGTGACGGAACTATATCTACCTTTCGATGGTGTTTTTAGGTTCATTCAATTATATTTCTGACTTGAATAAAAACAGTTCATTTATGTTTTTGTCCCATGAAGTACACTTTGACAATATTTTGTTGCGTCATAATTCTTTTTTTCAGTTTCTGGCAAGAATTTGTTAAAAAAAAAAAAAAAAAATCTCTGTCGTGTGTCCCCTCTCTCGGTCTGCTTTAGTTTGGGTGGCCATTAGACATTGCATTTGGGGTCATATTGAGTGTAAAGGTTAAGGGGCAAGACATCAGAACAAAGATTATGGAGATTGTTGAGTGCAATGCAGACACTCTTCTTCGCTCATGTTCTTCGTTTCGCATAAAATGTGGCAAAACAAACCCGAAAAGTGCAAAAGTCAAAGCCATGGTTAGACTCTCACATAAGACACTTATCTCTCGAGCAAGAGCTGTATTTATGTATTTAATGTGTCGAGCGGATATTCAGTGTAAGGACTGCCACATTTCTGGAAAATAACATGGTGACCCCCAATTCAACTCTGAGCCTTTCTGCGACGTTCACCACAGCTCAGTTTACACAGAGGACCTCGTAACAATGCTAAGAACCTACACCTTTCATCACTAACTTAATTGCTTTGAGAAGATACTTATCTTATAAAAAGAGCTGACAAAAATGCAATTTAGAATAAAAAGCCTAAATAACAATGCCTTCAGTACTTCACAGAACAACGTCGCTCTATGTTGCAATGCTAATTTCTTACTGTTCATTTATTGAAGTTTTTTTTTTTAATTATGAAAGATGTATAGTTTAACGTGTATCATGTTTCAGTAAGATATTGTGAGAAATGCTGTACAAGAAAAGCGCCATGGTTATGGAAATTAGAATTGGTAAACCAATGGGCAAGGCAAAACATTTGCTCAAATATATAAAAAGTTGTGCGTTGTAAAAACATAATGTAAAACCTACAAGTCAAGTACAAGGCAACCAGATCAATTCACACAGATAACTTGTTACTAGTTTTTAACTACTTCTTTGAAAGAAACAATCAGCTGTTCGCATTATAATTTTATGCCTTGTGGAGTAATTAACATGGTAGAACTTGTGTGTCTTAACGGGTCGTGTTGGTCGTGTCAGTGTCAGGTTCAGTATAAACACACGCACTTCCCATTTAGGTGAGGAGTTGTTTCTGGGTCGGTTGCTCGAAAGCAGATCTTAAGTGCTATGCAAGTGCTAGGCTACTTTAAAATTAAACTATGTGCCCCGAAAGCCTCGTTATCTGAGTACCTCGTAAATATGTTTGTAGATTAACGATTATTTTAAACCACTCGTCGGACAATATGCAAGGTAAAGATTCTTCAATTCAACACTGACACAATATAAAAAAATGTGCATTACTGTGCAACTGCAATCATTACAAAAGTCAATATGAACTAGTAACAAAAGCATAAACAACTGTAACTGTAAAAAAAATCATTTGAATAATACCTGACAGTATAGGACTACAGACGCAGATGTATGTGTATATTTCTTAAACAATGTATTTGCTACCACACTTATGTTTAACAATAAATAAATGCATTACTGATAAAGTGTTTGGTAAACGCGCGTTTCTGCAGACAGGTGATGATCTTCTTGCTCTTCCTGCTTGTCTCTTCCTCCTCTTCTTCCTACAAGGGCAGGTTCAAAAACCTAAGCAAAACAGTTTTTGTGCAGCGTGGCACTCACTACTTGTATTGCAGGGCAAACCCTCAATCATCTTTTTGATTTATGGACGCATACAAAGAAATGTCCACCTCCCTATACGGTACAGTTCACTATAGTGCGGATGGGACCGTGGCCGTAACTGTAGCCCTGCACTGTGTCCTTCTCTGATTTTTATTGCTAGCAAATATAGTGTTATAGGTTAACCACTGCCAGATCGCATCTAGAATGATGCTCACATTAATTGAATTATAATTATAATTACTGAATAATTTTCTGAATTCTTATATTTATAATTATTGAAGTAAATAGGTTATTATACAATGTATATATATTTATCGAATATTAAATACATATATAACCTATAAATGTACAAATAATAATCACTCTAAATGTTCATAAATATTAAATAAACAATTTTAAACATAGACATATTTTAAAATAATAAATACAATATTTTTTCTTAACTTACAGCAACTGGACAATATAGGACAACTTCTTTAACAAACTGCAGACATTTCTATTTTTGTAGTTAGCTTTTTGTCATTTTGTAAGGTTGTAATTTAAAGCTGTATTTACATTTTATTTTATACGACCTGTGTGCTGGTTTTGGAAACGGTACACCACCATCATTAAATAATGTACGACAGAAGCGAAGACGATCTTTAGAGGGTGATTTGTAACTTTATTGGAAAACAGGGCTTAGTGCAACTGCTGGCGCCATGTTGCTCATTCTGCCTAAATTAAGTTATTGGGATCAGTTATGAGGTATTGGAAAAGGCCTACTGTTTTCGCAACTATCGGTGTATTTCTTAATTGCCATCAACAAATACTGTGGGAAAATACATCTAATATAATACTGCTCTAACAACTTAAAAAAAAGTTAGGATATTTGGAATTATTTGTACTTGTCACATAATTAGACTACATCTTGTTTAGCAGCAAAATAAAATAATATTCTAAGCACTGCAGCACAGTAAAGTAAGCAGTAAAGTAATGTGCTTGAAGATATCATCTTCATCAAATACCAAAACGATTAAAGTTACAATTAAATAAAAAATTATCGTAACCTTTTTGATATTAGTCAGATATTGTCTTCTGCAATATATATTCCAAGGAGCCAACACTCCTTGAAAAAAAAGGTTTAGTAGCTTATATGCCCTTCATGTGGCAACATCTAAATTAACTGGTTGTATTGAAGTAAAATATATATTTAATACGACTAAATCAACCACACTGAATTCGGTTAAATTATTTTAAGGATAAGATCACGTAGAAGGTGGCCATTTACAGTGTGTGAATAGCTACTAAATATTGTTTTAAATAAAGATTTATACATGCAAAAATGAAACTTGTATGAAAGTTTTGAAAGCCACACAACACATGCGATGACTTCATACAGGCTACGTATCTCCTGTCTCCTAAATGATAGTTTGTTTGGTTTAAGAATGTAAATATTAGTTTAGCACATTAGACGTCAAACGTGATTTGTGTGTTATACTCTTTCTTTTAAAATGCTTTTTCGTAACACAAAAGCTGCTTTACATCTGCCGTGGAATGTCAGAAATATATCAAACAATGTCAGCAGCAGCGCTCCCCTATAAGAAAAGGATTCTTAAAATTTCACTGCTGTTCGTTTCTTGAAACAGGTTTGTTTCATGTGTTTTTATAAGCTGTCATACCTGTTGGACTAACACAATACCTGCTGTTAAATATTTAATAGCCAATACAAAAATCTGTTTGTACACGTCTACATATTCCGGCCACTTTTGTTAGATATTTTGTTTAAAACTGTATGCCTTTTGTCTTAATTGTAAAGAATAAAAAAAATAAAAAAATAAATAAAAATCAATTTAGGTGAAGGAATATTACTTAGAGACTGGCTAGCACTACACTAACAGCTCGAAAATGGATGCCCCCTAAAGAAAAAGTTACAAGGTCGCACGCTACAGAAGAGCCTTGTCCCAGAGTTCACCGATCTCGTAGGTCATACGGTGCAACGCAACAAAGGAGAAACACATTCAGATGTCCTTCTTCTTCTATTGGCACATCAATATAAGCAAAAACCCACAATGAAAGCAAGAGCACCGGTGGAACCCCAGGAAGCCTGTGAGGGTGCACACAGAAGGTACACGTTGAGAGAGCCAGTGGGGTCAAGGGGTGGGAGAGGTCGGCCGACCCGGCTGAAACGAAACTAATGGGACAGAAAATGTGTCCCCAAATTGAACTCGACTTTTCTTAGTTGCCACAAACTTCAATAAAGTACCTTTTCAGCCTCGCGACATGGAGGCGACAGCATCTCGAAAGAGACTGCCGGGATGCTACGATTTAGGCGTGCACATTCATTTCTCTCTGCTGTTCAGTCACATAATGGTCTCTGAATGCAGTTCTGCACCTACTCTTTTCAAGTGCCTTTCCAAAGTCATGGCCAGGCTGAGACGATGGCCAGTGCCTTTCTTCTCATTTAGGTTTGGACAAACTATCCGCTGAAACATATTTTGCAGTGACGCTTTTGTGCACTATTTAGTGCCTGTACAACTTAATACATTAGAAGTACAATTGACTATTGCTGCCGGACTTGATTGATGGTCTAAAATGACTCACTCCTTTGTGCTTCTCAGCCCCCCACTTAGCAAGCCGTTGTGTAATCTTCATTCAAGTCAGGCCGATTTACAATTAATCAAACACATTCCTTATTTTCTGTACATGTTTTTTTTCTTCGAGAATTGATATCAATAGAGACGCTAAGTGTTCTAATATTTAAATTTTAATATATTCTTGTGCATTTAGAAAAAAAAACAAAAACATCACAATAGAATTTCAACTAATTTGCATGTGGGAGTTTCTGTGCAGCATTGGAACTGGCAAGGCCACAGCGTGCAGATTTTGGCCCTGTGTGTCTAGCTCCTACTATCTGCTTTGGCGATGACGTTGCTTCGAACACGATCTAGCGCCACTTTTTAAAAATAACAATATGGCACACAAAGAGGAGTGGCCTGAATCAGAACTTTCAAAAACTGAGGTACTAGGATTATATTTCAAAACATGCAAATTGCTTCTTTAAAAATAACAATATGGACATAGCTGAGCGATTTCCCAGCCTTTGTCTCTTTACATTGGTCTTTTTACACACTTATCCCATAACACGTATTTTGCAATCGTGTTTAGTCACGGTTATTTTGTAATAAATCTTTTCATACTGAATTGCAACTGACTAAATTGCAACTGAACATATCAAGATTAATTAGCATTTATTTAAATACTAAAGAATAATTTTTATTTCAACTCAACAAAACTAAGCACATTTTAAAAAATGTTCCATTAAGCCCATAAATTGTTAGACCTATTTTTACATTCGCAATATCTACCAATTTGTCACTGCTTAGTTTATCCATAAAATAAAACGAATTGCTTGAATTAATTTCTCAGCTTCATAACGCTTGAAATCAATAGTGAAAAAATAGAAGCCGTGCAGGACATTTTTGAATACTGGAATTGATTTTTAGAGACATTTTCAGCCATGTTGAAAACAGTAATGAATAATAACAAGCCATCCTGTGGAATAAAAAGCCATAAGGTCCCTACTAAAAAGGCCCGAAATATATGCTACGTTAAAGGCATACGTGAGAAAGTGATGGGTACATAACCCATGCTAACCCACACAAACCGAGCGCTAAAATGTGAGAGGCTGCGTTGTAGATATTAGAGGTTGTATGGCAGAAATAAAGTGTCTAATTAATTTTCTGCAAGAACGAATGCAGCAACCCCACTGACACCACGTAGAGTTTTAAATGCACGGATAACGTTGTTTTTCTTTTGGGCCTACATCTGCATATTCAACTGACTACTAACATGAAAGTGTCTGCATCCCCTGTTAAAATTTTTTCGCTATTTATGGACGGAAATTTAATCTACATTGCATATTAATAAAAGTCACTCAAGTCTAGGTAAAACTAATAGACACTTACGTTTTATTGACCAATATAATTAGCACAAATACACTAAACTGGTTTTATTGCATCTCACAACAATCTGCTGTTAATAGCCTAAACACAACGCCATCACAACAAAAACTAAATGATAATTTAAAATCTTAACCTTTCCATACGACAGATAACCCACAGCATGATTTACATTTAAAGAAAACAAAGACGTTTAAGATTTTTTTTTCTATCGATACCCACGATAGTGTTTTTCATTTACAGTACAAAAAAAAAAAAAAAAAACCAAAAAAAAAAAAAATTAAAAAACACGTACCAGCTCTCTCAAGTGAGAAATAAATAGATTCGTTGTGCACTTCACCTTGGCAGCTGGGCAAAGAAAGGCCCACAAATAACATTTGAATAAAATGTCCATATCCTGCTTCGCCCAAAACATTTCTCTTGGAAAAACAAAAACAAACATCATATTGATTCAGTTTTAGATAAATTAAACCCTGTTTCGCGTAAAAAATAATCCATAGGTATTCGCAATAATCCATGCTATATAACATGCATTTTATATAACTGTGGACTTAAAGGAACCCCCTTTACGCACAAGATACCTACGAAAACAAAATATATTATATTTTATAAATAATCAGTCATTTGATCTTCCCTTTCCTCCTCGAAATAGTTCTCTTATAACCTTGTAATATCCTCGCCACGCTCGGTTCCGGAGAGGTCCTCGGAGGCTGACATGGTGTTAGTGGTGGAAGCTGCCGCCACAACGCCAGCCGCTGAGCTTGTGTTGGACCCGGAGGAAATGCCCGTGGAGGAAGAGGATCTGACTTTGGTGTTTGGCAGCCTATGGTCTTTTTTCCACTTCATCCTGCGGTTCTGAAACCAAATTTTGATTTGCCTCTCCGAGAGGACCAAGGAATGAGCAATCTCGATACGTCTTCGCCGTGTTAAGTACCGATTATAGTGGAATTCCTTCTCCAATTCTAAGACTTGCTGGCGAGTGTAAGCAGTTCTAGACCGCTTGGGTTCCGCTCCATTGTAACTAGAGTTCACTGGAAAGAGGAGAAGCAAAGGGAAAGAAAGAAAGAACAGAATAGAATAGAAAAGAAAAGAAGCAGCGAGGGAAGGATAGGGTAAACAAGCGTGTCTTTCATTGAGAAATGGTGGCGACAGAGGAAATGAGGGTGGGCTAAAATATCTAAAAGTTAGCTTTCTATAATAAGGCTAAAATCACATTGGACTCAGCACTGAATTATTAATGCAACATTATAAAGCTTAGTTTTTCTCTGGTCCCAGATCTCCCTCACTCTCTCGCACACTCATAACAAGAGAAGCCACATGGTGATACGACTGCCCAGAGTATACCTCGGCTATAAAATTTATGGTGGGTGTAATTACCAATGCCTAGTCGTAAATCCGCCTCAATTGTGCCATTTCAAAGGCTTCTATCCTATCGTAGCAGAGGCTGGCCAGGGGATGAGTGTAAAAAGGAGTGAGGCAGACGGAGAGAGAGAGTTAGGATGAGGGGCGAGCTTTATAGTGCTTAAGAGAAATACGCTCAAGTTGCCTACCGGTGCTGACGTGAATTTTCTTCATCCAGGGGTACACTACGGGTTGTTTGGCAGAAGCTGAGCTGTTGGGATGCTCCGGGGTGGCTTGATTGCAGGCGGAGGATGCAGCCGGAGGGGTGGCAGGAGACAGGGGTAACGGTGGGGGCTCACATGAGGCAGATTGCCCTTTTCCGAGCAGGTGCCCCGCGTGAGGCAGTCCATGTCCTCTTTGAGTATCAGGCTCAGGGATGCTTGCACAGTTATACTGACGCTCCTGGTAGCTTGCCCGCGGAGGGTATAACTCCTGGTGGTGATGCTGGTAGCCACTGTCCCTTGCACGGCTGTAATATTCGGGGCTATGTTCGGGAATGTAGCTATTTTGCGAATATTCCTCGCAAGGAGGAAATTTCGGATCGATGTAGTTAGAGTCCATCAAATACGAGCTCATGATCATTAATTTCTGGAGTGGAAAATAATTTTTCTAGCTTTGTCGTTTTTCTGCTCCATAAAGCCCTCCTACTAGCGAGCAACCCTGTAAAGTTACTTTTACCACGTGATACGATGGCCCAATGGCATGGGGCGATGTAGTCCCCGGATAAGGAACCACAGCTTTCGCAAATATACCTTCAATTTTCCGCCATTGTCCGCGAAGTCTTTCAGTCTCTCTATCCCTCTCTCTCTCTTTCTCTCTCTCTCTCTCTCTCTCTCTCTTTCTCCCTCTCTCTCCCCCCTTTCTCGCTCTCTCACACACTCATACACAATGGCCAAATCTTCTCGAATCATGCCACAGCACCTAGAGATGTTTCTCTTGTTAACTTGTGCACATGTGCTGTTACCTAAAAGATTTTCGCTAAATACACAGTTTAAAAAATATAACAATTAAATTACATTTTAAAAATCCATCATATTTAAACTTAACTAAGGATTCAGATATAGGCTACTTAAACTACGGCTAATAATTACACAACACTATCCTGTGCTATTTTACCACGCTTTTTATTACAGCAAGTTATAAAAACTTAACGACTTATTTGCCTTCACGACTTAACATGAAGGCAAATAAATATATTAGAATGAGCATATTTTCTCGTATCTCTAATCTGTATATGCCAGTGCAAAGCAAATTCCCTGGATAACTGGCACATAGTGTCGTTATCCCTATTATTTATATAGACTACAGTTAATAAAAGAACCAAGTGAAACTACGTTAGAAGTTCTATTTATTCTATTTAACTTATGATTCCACGACTTCAGGCAAAATGTGGAGGTTGAGAGCAGATTTGGTGTTTAATTAAGCTGTAAAGGCTTTAAATTAACCGTATATGGCATATTTCCGCTTCTACGACCTGTACAATTTTGGCTAAGTAGCCTATGTTTGTCTTCATGTAGCTAGTAGTCTTGTTCATTCAAACTCCTCTACTTATGACAGTAAGCACACACGACTTTCATGCAAAGTCACGTGCCTCTGATCGAGATAAATACAAACCCAACTTGGCTTTCGTGGCTTTTACGTCGCCCATGTATTCCTGTAGAGACGTATTTGCGATTTTCATGTTTTGGACACAAATTCGGTTCTACAGGGTACATATAGACGACTACTGACAGGCCTTTCTTCTATTGGAAGTTTTGAAACAATCCAACGTACAAAATAAGTCAGGTTAGACTATGACCTCTTCACCATCTTGAATAGGGGCTAAAGCATTTTCTGGGGAGAGGTTTCTGTTTGGCATCTACAATATTTGGTCAGAATTAATATCTAGGGAACTAGTACAATAATATATTTTTAGTAATATTCGTTAGTCGTTACTTTAAAAACGTAAAAATAAAGATTTTAATTGCATTTTTTTCATGTTATTTTTTTTTCTTCTTTTTAATTATTTATTTTTTATTTGCACAAAAACAATACGGCAGTAAAACTTGTCAGTCAGTAGTGAGACCAACAATCTACTTTTTGTTTTTCTTTAGACGGATTTGGAAATGCTGTTATTTATTTGAAATCACATGTTTGTTTGTATGTATGCATGTATGTATTTATTTATTTATATTGAACACTTAATTTATTAGCCTTTTCACTTAAATTACATGTACAACAAACACACTGTTCCATTCTACAAAAATTGTTTACGTTTTGACAGAATTAGTGTCATGAGAAATTGATTTTTTTCGTTGAGGTTAAATGTTTTTTGACGAGTTCTGCTTTTTTCCTATTTTCCATATCACATTTCAACACTCCAATAGGTTAAGTAAATGATATTGAGAACATAAAAGAAAGAGTGAGTGGGCATGAGAGGGAAAAACGATAAATAATTTTACTATCAAATTCTATTAAATCTCGAAAACATAGAAGCACCCACTTGAATATTCCGTCTCAAACATGTTGTGCACAAAGCGGACACGTGACAGCACTGATGAAAAATAAGTTTCTTTTGTTCCTTGGGGTTTATTGTGCACGCTATTACCATATGACCGCCTGGTAACCTGCAAGACCGTGCTTTGCATTTCTCTCTCCAGTTTAGCTATCTAAACAGGAACAGATACGAATCAAACAAGGAAACAAACAAATCAAAGAAAAGTAGAAAAACAGGAAAGAAATTCTAAACTTTTTAGAATCCATTTAGGCTATATATAAGCAGCAGAGCCCACATTTTCAAATCCAATTTTCAACCCACCAGAGAAAAATAAGTAATTATTTTTTATTTTTCCATAAATACATCGAAAACAAACAAACAGTTTGAAATGCTCGGAAACAGCCGTTTTGCGTTATCTTAAGTCTTTTATTTTACTTCGAGACCTTACAGATGTGATAGGGATTTTTTGTCCACCCCCACCGGCCTGAAAACGCCCCCATCCACCCACTCGGCACTGCTCTAGTGTTGCGGACGCATTTTAATATTAGTTAGACAGCCTGACCCGCATTTCACCCCTCGCGTTCGACTCGTTCCAATAGTTCACTGCCAAGGAGTTATTGATGAGCGAAAAGCGATGAATTCCCTCTGCACATAAATGGCCTCAGATCCTGCACCAGCTCAATAACTAGTTATAATGTAGAGACTTCCAAAAAGCTATAACCGCCGGCGAATTTGCCTGATGATTCATTTGTATATAGGTGATTCCCCC